>JAOVYX010006610.1:0-36471 GCA_035668315.1 Drosera spatulata | reverse complement strand
TTCGAAGCCAAAATCCTGATCACAAGACCCGGAAACACATCGTCCGGGTCCTGAATATGAGGATTCCGCTCAACAATGAACGGGTCACCACACTTATCACTTATCGTATTCAAAGTCTCCCCTTCTCCTACAACGTATATCTCGTCGCAGGGCCTCTGCCCCACCAACGCCTCGCCCTTCAGCTCCGACAATCCATGGTCGAGGTGGTCGGTGTCGAAAGGGTAGGTTTGGCGGAGGGTGGCGAGGAGGATGAGGGAGGCGAGGAGGAGGGATATGTACCATGATGCTGTGTCCGCTATGCGGAGGAGTCTTGCGAGGGGGATTGATGGTGGGGTGGTGTTGTGTGCCATTGATGAAAACAGAGGAAAACAGGGGTTTGGGTTTTGGGTGAGGAAAGGTTGATGTGGGGTTTTTATACAGGACTTGGGGCGTGGAAGTTGGGTTCAACTGAGGAACTTGAAAGGAGAAATGAGGTGGATATTTGATGCTGAATAAGGACTTGAAAACTCTTGATACACGCAATTGTTTTTATATCATGTGTGTCATATGTTAAGTTTTTATTACGATACGTTGGCTTTGGAACATTGGCGTGGTGTGAGGATTGAGTAGGGGAGATGGAAGAGTTTGTAACCCATGTTTCATGGCTTAATTTAAGAGACTTCATCACCAATCAAACGAATTGTGTAGTTTTATTTCATATAACCATAGTCATGATACGATTTAGTCCACTAATAAAATATATCTCCATCAATCTTTCTTTAGTAAATCAAACAAATTAAAATGCAATACTTCTTGAGTTTATCAAAATATCTGTGTGTGTTGCTTGCATCACAACATAACTAATTTTATGGGTTAAAGTTACAATTTGTCTTTTTTCCTCACTCTCCACACACGTTGTCTTTTTCATTTCATTTTTCCAAATTTCCTCTTCTCTTTATTATTTGATGAAAGTGTAATTATTCGTGTGCGAAACAAATGAGATTTTGTTCTTTTTTGTTTCGAGATTGGTTGAAGTGATTGTCTTACCAAATTTGATGTAAACTCTTATTATAAGTTTAGGAGAAAAAAAAATAGAATTTCAAAACATTATTTTGCTTTTTATTTGTAATGTTTGAAATTTAGTTCTTCAAAAACTTTTTTTTTAATCATAAAAATGAAAGATATACTCCTGGGTTAGGCTTGTTCATAGGTTCTTGCGGCTGCAAGATACACATGTTTTGTAATTAAAAATGATTGGACAAGTAAATTTTTCATACAAAGATGCAATTAATGAGGAGTTAAAAGCTAAATGCGTTACACGAATTAATTTCATGTTAATGCTGTACTGTGCATATGGGTACCAGGCACCTTCATCTTCTCGTGAGTCGTGACATGAAGTAGAAGTTTAGAGCATCTTATGTTATATGCCTTGACAAAACATGATAAATGCATCTTATAAAGTAGTGAATATTGGCATGAGTATTCGTGTCAATGAAATTCCTACGTGTTTAGGGCCTCTAAGCACACCTAATAAAATATGAACGTTAAGCTCCATGGGCATCAAAAGTTTAATATAGATCCAGCAAAGATTGATGTTATCGACCTTGGTTTTATTACTTCCTCCATTTCATAATATACACAATGTATTGATCTGACACGTTTATTTATATGTATGTTGAATTTTTGTGAAATTTTGTGAAGAAAGAATAGTATTTCATATAGTGAGAAGAAATAGTGGGTATATCGTAACAAATAATAATTTATTTTGATGTTTTTTATATAAAAAGGTTAATAAATATAATATTTCTAATATATATTTTAAAAAATTTAAATAGATCAATATTGTTTATATTATGGAACGAGGGAATGGCTTATATCCGCACCAAAGCACATGAGGAGCAAGCCATGGTTCTGAAATTATAACATTAGTCATGCCAATTCACTCGTCAATATCATATACTCCCTCTATTGTAATAACATTAGTTTTTATTAGGTTTTTTTCTAACTCAGAAAAAAAAGGGGGGGGGACCACTGTTTTTTTGTTTTTTGTTTTTTGCTTGTAACAAGGTAATTTAACTCATAATTAATGAAGTTTATTTTACTTGCTCTATCTTAAATTATACTAGTAGATAATATTTATCTATTTGAATTATCGTAAAATATAAAAAATATTTTCTTTTTCACATAGATTTTATTATAAAATATTATAATTATTATTTGTTAATACATCCTACTCATTTCTTTCTAATTGAGTAAATTCCATTATTATTAAGAAAATATTTTTTTCATCAATTTCAAACACAAGAATTAGTATGAGGAGTCATATTGTTTCCTGAATTCGGATACGGAGAGAGTACAACGGATATGATATAAGAGATCGTAGTATTTACTCCATAAAACTTACAATCAACAGAAGGTCCAAGTTATATCATGTATGATTGTGTCACAAAGCCACCATTCATTTAAGGATATGCTCGGGAAAGGAGCACAAAATGATGAATTCAAGAGAAAAATTAAACACGATAAATAAATGGTGAAGGGCAAAAGGGGGATTCACAGTACATCCCGACGTAGACACTCCTCTCATTATTTATAAATAAATAATTAATATTAAAATAATATAAATTAAAGATTAAGATTAGAATATTATTTTTTTAATCTTAATTATTTATTTTTTATTATGTAATTTCAACCATTTATTTTTCACTAGATATACTTATTGTATGATATATATTTCTTTTTTCCAATGAAGATTTTCAAAATTAATTTTTTTATTAATTATGATTATTTTATCTTCATCAATCAAATTTAAAAAAATATAAAATATATGCATCCCAAGATGCATCTAACACTTCCCCCAGATCAACGAGGGAAGCAAAAATGAGATCAGGCAGACTACTAGTCGTTGGCCCAATTAGAAAAACGCGGGCGGCAAAAGTTTGATAATGACACCGGCGACGCTGTGTCGAGCCGGCTGGTCCAGTCATATTTCGCTGACTAAATGTACATGATAAAGTGGAGCAATAAAGGCAAATCAACTTTTGACGGGCGGTTAGTGGAACGAATAAGATAAAACAGAAGTGACTTACACTTAGACCACCTCAGCGAGACCACTGCTCTTAGCCATCGAGCGTGTGTTTGGATGAGAAGAAGATGGAACAAAAAGAGTTCTCGCCGAGTGAGATACTGATGGTGGAGCATTTTTTTATCAAACCGAGTCAATGTCAAGATTAATCATACTATTAACATTTGGTATCTAAGTTTAGCACCTTATGTGTGATCTGATTCGGATTTTTGTTTCTTGAAAAAATAGAAATTATTGATAAGTGTTCATATTCTTAATCATATCATGATAAAGGCATCCTGTCAATACTAACTAACCTCGATGTCTCGCCGTAGAAGTAAGAATCTGTTTTGATTGGCTATCCACGTGGAATGTTGGAATACGAAGAGCATCCAATGGAAAAGCACAACATCCAAACCGAACGGGTCATGTATAATAGAAAGAAAAAACGGATTTATGTTATAGCATATTTAAATTTAGATTTGTCTATTAAAAATTAACGATCAAAATTAAATGATTGTGATGAATATGTTTTGAGATTTTAGACCAACTTAATGTTAATGGGCCTCTTGATTAATGACTTTCATCTTAAGATGCATTTATTCTTCATATTTTAATCTTGACCGTCAATTTTTACTCCTTAGATATACCGAAGCTTTAATATATCATGATGCATATTCATCAAACCCATAATATAAACGTGTAAACTCCGAACAGAGCTATTCACAAGTCATATTCCCTACGACCCAAAATAATGTTGAGAAATATTATGATTAATAATATATCCTTAAATATAAGTTTTTAATATATGTTATAAAGATAAGATTTGTGTTCGGTAGATATGGTGTATTTTAATCGTACAAATACCCTATTATCGTAAGCCTAATCTTCTATAAGTAATAGCCTGGAGACAGCGACCTTGGTATTCCAAATTAGATACCTTGGGTGTTATATTTCAAGCCTAGGGTTTTCTCTAAAGTGCTCTCAACAAATAATTGTAACAAGTTGATTGTCCATAGTTGTCGAGGCGAAGTTTGACTCACATTGCGGGACGATCAACCATCAGTTTTTAGAAAATTATTGTTAAACACTAATGATAAGTTAACTTATGTACTATAACCCCAATGACCTAATTTTTCAATGTCGTTAAGATATAAAACGAAACTCATCGAAATATATGTTGGAATAATATAAAAAATGAAAGTGTTAGTAATTATTTTGGAACGAAGGGAGTAATATTTTTCAAATTTTGATATTATTCGTGCCTTTTTTAGTATTCATGAAACATGATAAACCATATATTATTCCCTCCGTCTTACGAAAAATACAACACATACGTAATATGTATTATTCTGTATGTATGAATACAAGTTTTATTTTTATATCAAATCGCGTCTGATCGTCCCGTAACATGCATTAAGTTAAAATATATAACTTACACAACTATTGATGTTTCACGATAAAATTATAAATAATTATGTTTGATCGTCGTTATACGCGTATTAAATTTTATATCAATACATGTGTTCGGTCAGATTATTACGTATTTTTTATGGGAGGGAAGGAGTATAATACAACTGCAGAACTGCTTTGGCCTCACCAAACGGACACCATTCCTCGTTTCTGAAGGGTGTTGGATAGCGATGTGCAACTCTTTGAGATTTATGTTATCACTGAAATTAATGAAGTGACAACGCAGCTACTATATGTCTTTGGATTAGGCCGTGAACAAAAAATGGTCCACCTAATCTAACATTATACGTACATATGATTTGTATCAACGATGTATATCCAGACATTGATTGGTTTTCAGCTATAATGAGGAGGGGAATTGCTTTCTTGAAACTATTCAATTACAGGTCTAGAAAGTAATCAATTGTATAGTTTGTCATCAAGCACGGAGAGTTGGAGATATAAAAGCAACGGTGTATAACCTTCGGAATGTTATCGGGAAATTGTCCGAATACTTGAGCAATATAGTGACAGTTGAGACTTTATGCATTCTTTGCCCTATTGCGAATAGTATGGATCGATTGGATCACTATCAAAGCAATTCATTGGCTAATGGAATGCAATACATCACTATTACTTATTATTTCACGATAATATAATACAAAAAAATAATCATAAATTTTTGAATTATTCGATAATGACACATGATTCATTTAAATTTTAAAAATATACATATAACTCTTATCAACTCATTTAAATGATATTTTGTGTCAAAATATTTTGATTAATTTTAAAACTAACGAATATATGCAGGTGATTATCTTTTAATATCATTTTGTGAGAAAATAATATGAATTATTTTAATGATAAAAGAATTAGATGTTTATATTTAAATTTAATGAGAATCATATATCACAGTTCAATATATTTGGAGACATTAAATGCTAGTATTTGGAGCGGATCAAAGCTCCATCAATAAATATGTGCTATCACACCATTAAATCTATATTCAAACGTAGATAGTAGTACTACCCTTGTTATTCCTTGGAGTGATAAAAAAGGAAATATATTTATATTGCAACAGTTATGTACTTGTTATTATAAATATTACTCCATTCGTTTTAAATTAAATATAATAGTTTGATTCGACACGTGACTTATATATATATTAAATTTTTATTGAATTTGATGGAAAAAAAATACTTCCTCCGTCCTAAATAAATTATGATATGTTGACTTATCACATTATTAAGAAATTAGATTGATTTGAATACTTTTTATCAATATGTCCTTGTTGGAATAGTAGATGGATGAATAGTAATTATGAGTGGGTAAAAAAAGGAAGAAGATAAAATAAAAAGAGTAAAGGTGAGAATTGTAAGTGAGCATAGAGAAAAAAATAATAATTGAGAAGATGATTTGATATAAAGTAGGGATATTTTGAATATTTTGACACCCAAAATTTGCTAATTTAAGAAATATTATAATTTATGTGGGACGTCTATTTTTACCAATATGTCCTTGTTGGAATAGTGGGTGGATGAATAATAATTATGAGTGGGTAGAAAAAAAGATAAAGTAGAAAGAATAAGGGTGATAATTGTGAGTGAGCAGAGAGAAAAAATAATGATGAGTGGGCAAAGAAAGGAATAAAATAAAGTAGAAAAGTAAGGGTGAGAATTGTGAGTGAGTGGAAAGAGAAAAATAATAATGAAGAATATGATTTGATATAAATTAGGGATATTTTGAATATTTTGGCACCCAAAATTTGCTAATTTAAGAAATATTATAATTTATGTAGGACGTTTATTTTTACCAATATGTCCTTGTTGGAATAGTGGATGGATGAATAGTAATTATGAGTTGATAGGAAAAAAAAGATAAAGTAAAAAGAATAAGGGTGAGAATTGTGAGTGAGTAAAAAGAAAAAATAATGATAGAGAAAATGATTTGATATAAATTAGAGATATTTTAGATATTTTAATACTCAAAACTTGTTAATTTTGACACCATTCATTTTTCTAAATATCCACGAGATATCATTTCATCCCTACCTTAGCTCCACCTCTATCCCCAACCCCAACCCCAATCCACACCCACCCTTTTTCTTCTTCCCCGTACTCTTACTCTCGCATTTCTCCTCCCCGTACTCGTTCCCTTCACCTCACTCTTAATCATCCCCATACGTCGCACCTTCAACCCACGTGCCACCCTCTTCACCCTACGCGTCGCTCAAACCTCCTCATGCCTCCATCGCCTACTCCAGCGCGTCCTCTCATGCGCCCCCAAATTAACTGAATAATCCCTACACGACGTCGCCGTCATTTGATCCATCTGTTTCCTTATATTCTTTGACGACGTCGGGGTTGGGGTTGTTGTTTCCGACGAGGACGGATCCGGATGTGATCATGTGCTTTTGGGCGACGGATAAAGATGGGAACGAGACGATCGATGAGGTCGAGTTGCAGCGGACATTGTCCGGTTATCGGCAGAGGTTCGAGGGGTAGACTGTTAGGTTATTGAAGTTTGGGTTCATCGGGAATCTTAATGTCAAGAAGATCGGTGAATGAATGGAATTGAGAATGATATCAATTTGGATTGGCTGGCTTCGTTGTGTTGATCTAATTTTTTATTTGAAATCGACATAGTTTGTTAAGTGGAGATTGATTCGACGTTTGGAGTTGGGTTGGATTCATGTCAGTGTGTTTGTGTTTTGATCATGCATGATCTCATGGCGTGATTTGAATCGAAATCAGTATTGGTTTTAATTTCGACGGACGTAATACTTGATTCGACAGCATTCCGACGAACGTATTATCATTTTTAGAGAGGTACTACTTTTTATAAACGCATTATTCGTTTTATAGACGTACTATTTGAAGTGGTGTGAGGTGGGGTAAGGTGGGGTAGAGGTGGGGTGATACCTTGTGGGAATTTACGAAAGTTAGTAGTACCTCATTCGAATAAATCTTTCAAGTGGTACTTTCTGGATATTTTTTCCAAAGAAAAACGTTGCACATATTTTTGGATAGCACATAAAAAAATTGTTAATAATATGAGAGTCTAGGGCTGTAAATGAGACGAGTCAAATCGAGTCGGGCATAGCTTAGTGTAAAGACCCGAAAAATTTGAGATAATTTATTTTCTCATATAATATAAAAAACAGTATATTACTAAGTGCCCTAATTTATACAATGAGGTTATAAAATTTGTTTGTCAAAAGTCATGACAATAATATGGTAAAGACCTAAAAAATTTCGTAAAATTTAATTTCACGATAATGAACGTGAATAATAAATAATCATATGTTATAATATATTTTACGAGGTTAAAAGGATATAATAAGGAAATAATATAAAATATGAATGAAATACAAACATAATACGCAAATACGGCGAAATACGAGGAAATACTGTCTTAATACGAAAATATCGTATTTATACAAAAATGACATAAACCTAATTTTGGCACTTATTTTTCTTTATGTCAATTTCTACTCCGCTTAAATTAAAATAATTTTCAACTAATTATTCACAAAATAATTTTAATTGATTTAATATCCTATAAATATAATCTCTTTTCTCCATAAAAACTTCATACAAACATAAAAACACTTCTTGTCATGTAAGATAAGAGATAAGCAATAGAAGAGAAGAAAGAGAGTTTGAGAAGATGAGGAGAAGGTAGGGTTACAAGGTGAAGAGGATCTTTCATCATTAATAAAAGAAGGTGCTATTTTGCTTAAAAACTTTGTGAAAAATCATAGGCTCTTGATAAATTCCGATTTTAATATATGTTGAATCCTCACATGTCTAGTTTCTGATAAAGTTGATAGATCATGATTTAAAATTGTGAATCTCAAGATATAAATCAAAACATACGGATATATTAATCTGTAAAAACTGGTTACAAGGATTACTTTATATTTTGATCTATAATTGCACAGAAAGAGTTAGAAAACGAACCTTATATAAATAAAAAGCCCTTAAAGTCTAGCTTTCAGAACAGTTTAAAAATATATATTTGGAGTTATATGTAAGGATTTATGCACAAATTAGTGAAGTCAGGTTAAACTATCTGACCAAGTAGAGAATATAAAGTTGAACGAATAAACTGCTATTATTGATAAGGTTTTATGATGAAAACTCTAATTCTAAGGAATATAGAGTCTAATTTTTGTAAATATTTATAAAATAATTTTTGGAGTTATATACGAGAAGTTATAGATTTAAACACGTCGAAGGATCATGTTGGATAGAATTTAGAAATGAACCGTTTTAACCCCGAAATAATTCTAAATATTAAAAAAAAATTCTAATGATGATAAATACATAAAATCATTATCATGGACTATCAAAATAGGTATCAAAGACTTTTCTCAACGCTTGGCACCAGCATATAATATTACTATGGCGGTTTTTCAAGAAATATGAATAAATATACTTAACTCCACAACGTGAACATCATGCACAAGCGTGTGTCTTAATACACGCATCCTATTATATTATAGAACTCGAAGACGCTTCTCATTGTCACTTAAGGACAAGGCTCAACGTGTGCATGCGAAGGACTATGCTAAAAGATAACGTTTAGATTTATTGTGTGTGACGATACGTGTTATTATACCCTGTATATAATAATATGCATTGGAATCTGTGGTCATAGTCACTAAATGTGGCTGACAAAAATATTGACTGCAACTGCTATGTGTCGTGTGCCAAATATTGAGTGTTGTGGAGTGTTGTTGCATGGTGTGTGCAATATCCCAAAATTTTGATATTAAATATATTATAAAATATAACGCTATTTAAACGTACGAATAATAGAACGACTACGTAACGTTAAACATAACGTTATAACGGTGTAACGTGTGTTTAACAAACGTACGTATTAAATATAACGTACGTGCGATGTTATAACGTAACGTTATAACGTAATAGTACACGTATTTGGGTTAATAAAATACAGTCTCGGAAATATTCGAAATTTACAACGAAACAAATGTCATTAACTTAGAAACAATTTTGTTTATTTACTGGTATATTTTTCGATACAATAATAGAACGAAATATGAATAAAAATCGACTTATAACAATCAAACAAGGGAACGAGTTTGAAATATTCAAACTCCTCCCACCAAATTCCTTTTCCCCTTTCCTGTACAAAATCACGGCACCGCGTACGCCCGACCACCTCGACTGCGAATCCTGCACACGACTCTCCATTACCTCAGCCTCTCCATCACCAGATCACTCAATCTTCATCCCTTTCCCTTCGCCTTCATCCTCTACAAACCAAACACACATCCGTGCCTAACATCACCAAGCAGCCACAGCCGCGATCATCTTCTCGCGTCTCCACCATCAAACACAACCACCGTGCGATCATCATCACCATAGAGCGGTCACAGCAGTAAGGGAAAAGAAACACAGCGGGAAGTGAGGAGAAGGATGACGTATCAGGAAAGGAGGACAATGGGCGGAGTTCACATCGAGGAGACGAACATTCGAGGTAACCGAACCCGACATCACGTCTTATCTTCATTCCTGAATCTGACGTTGTTTGTGCATCTCTGAGATCTTATGTGTGCGGAAATGGAATCAAATATAGCGTGTTATATGCCGTAGAATTGATGCGCGGAGGATTTTCGTAGGTGTTTGATGAAATGCCAGTGTTCCTGACGAACCAGCACAAGGCACGATCGCAGCCGCGACCGAATTGGTCACGTCCGCGACGGGCATAGTTGTGCCGGCGACCCAGCAAATTCTGCAATTTCTAGAATTTAACTGTCGCGCCCGCGACTGGACCAGGTAACGCCCGCAACTCATGTAACGCCAGCGATTGATCCTGGTCGCGGCCGCGACGGGATTCTGTCTTGAGGACAGAACGCTCTGGCGTGTCAAATATCATATTTTTTTTCTAACTAGGGCGCGCATTCGTCTTTGGTGAGCTTAGCCCACATTCGTTGTGAAGAATTAACCTAAACACGTATAGATGATACATGAACCTTGCGTATAGAAATGGATATTAAAAATGCTTATATGGACAATGTTAGGTGAAATCATCGTAACGCATGCTTAAAAAAGCATTGAAACGAGTTTGGAATTTACCCTGCGGGACATATAAATAAACGAAATACAAACCAACAATGAACACTGTACATGGTGCATGAACTGTCAACTCATCTATCATACTCCTCCGAAGATTTGTTGGAGGCTGTACCACATATTGTCGTGATCTCATCTACTGAACTATTGTGAAGAAGGTCGAACGTGATGTTCCTTCTTGAAAATCTTTACCGAATGTCAAGTAAAAGTCATCGAGACTGAACTCTAGCCAATCTTCTTGGGTCATCATCACGGGTGAACTAAACTAGTTAGGAAGCGTTGGATAGTCCCCATCCTCTTAGCATGTATGTAGCGGCTTCAACGCCGAACGTGGCGCGGCCACTGGTTACTCTCTGCAAAGAAACCTAAATCTATCCCAACAAGGGGCAAATAGAGCCCGTTTGAAGCGCACTTTATCCATTAAAGTGTAAGGCGGCGTAGAAATCTTTGCACGTACGCATCGAATCGACGGATATTTGTAACCCGGTCGACGATTGACGAGTCTTGAATTCGGTGTCTGTCTGTTGAAAACTCTCGAGTCATGGGCCCATGCTAACAAAAATGAAGCATAAGAAACGTGAAGCCATACAAATACTCACACGTAGTATGACATACCTATTTTCCTAAAAAATATAAATGTTTTACTGGTACTTATCGATTCGCCATAGTCGGGGGAATACCCTGCAAATGTGAGGCATATGCTCTAGGTTACTGAGTTTAATACTCACGGGTTATGTATTCCGATTGCAGGTGAGATACCAGACGATCAGTGAGGACGTTAGTCACCTTATGCATTTTGGGAGATATTGTGATGAAACCTGTAGAAATTTTGGATATGTAATAAATGTCATGTACTAATCATGTCGTCAAACTGTGCAACTAAATAGTTTCTGCACTACTGATGTAAAATGACTTGGAATAGCTGAGCAGGTTAAACAGAAGCGTCACAAGTATTTTCCTTGACTCTCGATACCTCTAGGCCCGTTTGGTTTAGTTAGCCTTGTCATGAACCGGGTTCGTGATAGCATAACGTCACGTGTCCTATTAGTGAAGCTCGAGACGTTACAGAATGGTATCAGAGCAGGGTTTATAGGTTAGAGTTAAGGAGATTAATAAACAACAGATAAAATACGATAAAACAAATCTATGTGCTATATGAGAGACTAGATGTATTTGATGATGCCAGAGTACTTACGCAGTCTCTATTTATTCTTTAGGATGGATCACGAGGAAGTACCAGTCGAGCAGGTGTTGGCACGAGTATCAGTCATAGTAGACGACGAGGACCTAGATGCGTGGCTGACCTTTCTGGAGCACGTGATCATCCCTGTGGCTATCAGGTAGAATCCGATCTTTAAGCTTCTCATCTATCAGGCGCTTATCCTACTCAAGGCGATACCGCTTTGGCGAACGAACGGTTGGATCCACCAACACTTCGAGCTCATGGTGCATGACGGAGAGCCTGATCCTATGTATTAGTGGGACAACCAGTGACAAATGACCTTTGCAAGGCTAGCTATGATGATACGATATCGACGAAAGCCACCCAAGGAGGCATACCAGTTCCCTGGCATCACTCTGGAGGAGACGTACCAGTATGAGGTCGGCACTTACCCTTGGGTGCCAAAGGAACATGAGGTTCTATTCTGTCCGATGCTACACACTAGACCCTGCCTTAGAGGCAGAGGAGGACTCGGAAGAGGACCTAGACGGAGACACGGAGGAGGAGCCGGAAGAAGAGACAGACGAAGAGGACAAGATCCCATAGTACTTGGAGGGCCACCCAGTCCTTTTTGAAGAGGATCTCAAGTTCGAGGAGCTCCAACACATGGTAGACATCGACAACTGGGATGCCATCGCAGGTCAGGACGGATGGGAGTTTACTGAGCCCCCTGTGTCGAGGGAAGTGACTCCGGAAGTCCTGGCCGATCTCTTCGGCTCCCCGACCCGAGGCGAAGATGCTTAGTAACGTTATGTATGACGCAAGACTTTTATGTGTACCCTTTTGAACTTGCGCGATGATTGTAGTATTTTGGAATAGGATACCCATTCTGAAAATTTAGCCTCTCTTTGTTGATGTAAGAATATGACAGTCTTCTATGTGGAATCAAATGCGATCAAAACCATCGCTAATGTAACCTCGAAAAGAGTATCTTTTATGGAATTAATGAAATATTATTCTTTTAATGTATGATTTGGACAATTTTGCCTATCAACTTCGTATTATACTAACGACAATAAGCATGAACGAATATAATCCAGACATGTCGGAAGAAGCGACTCTCAGCGATCTCTCAAGCCTCTATGTGCCCTTGGAGGAAACAAGTGGGAGTGTGATGGCACATGACCCACCACCTCCAACGGTCCTAGAGATGCTGGTAAAGGAATTAATCCGGGAGAGAAGGAGAAATGAGGCACCCCATACGCAAGACGGTGATAATTACTCCAGACATATCCTCGCCTACAATCCACCCTGGTTCCTCGGGGAAGGAGACCGCTTCCTCTTGGAAGATTGGATCCGGGAAATGGAAAAACTGTTCAAGTTGATTCAGTTCCCAGAGCAGTGGAAGTTACACTGCGTTGTATACTATCTTAAAGGCGAAGTAGATGTCTGGTGACGCACGGTCGAGGAACGTGCGTAGACACCTGGGTTCAACTGGTCCCTATTCACCGAACTCCTGAGGGACAGGTTCTACCCAGTGTCCCTAAGAGACGCAAAGGAGGAAGAATACAAGAATCTACAACAGGGAAACAGGACGGTGTATGAGTATGCGTTTGAATTCACTAAACTGCTGGGATTCATGCCGCTGCATGTGCACCAGGACAGAACCAAACAGAAACAGTTTATCAAGGCCCTTAACCGGAGATTGATGACGACGATGTCCTGACAAAAGCATGCTAGCTACCAAGAACTGTACGACTGTACAGTAGACAAGGAACGTGTTTTCAACGTCACATATGGGAACTATGGGCAGGCAAAGCGCAAAAGGACCGACAGACAAGAGGGGGATGGATTCTTACACGGAGGAAGTCACCACTAAAACTTCCAGACAGCCTCCTACGGTGACTCTTCGTCTAGGACGCCATTTGGAGGAAGAAGACATGACAACTGACCCGGACAATCACAAATGTCCCGAACAAGCCACGGAGGGTCCGGTCTCAACACTCAGTCCCGCTCTACTTCGCACATCAAATGCTATATGTGCGGAAGGATGGACCATATGAGGAGGGAATGCAGAATGGGTTCCTGTCGCAACTGCGGTGGACAGGATCACCTTAGTAAGGACTGTAGCTGGGAAAACCCCTCCTAGGGAAGCAATGTTCAGGGGCATCAAAACCAGAGGAGCAATGCAGAAAAGTTGATGGTCACAATGCGTCCTCAAACACAGCCCAACCAGCCAGGACCATCCCACCAGAAAAAACCCATCAATTGGGTGTTCATGATGAACCCTCACGGAAATGAACAAAATGGAGGCACAATAACAGGTAACCTCGCACTCTTGTCTAACAGTATACATTCTTTATTCGATTCTGGCACAACCCAATCTTTCATCGCTAAGTCTTTTTTAGCAAAGCATAACCTCTCTTCGAAAAAAATGGGGTGGGAAATTCATATAGGATTGCCAAATGGGGAAGTCGTAACATTTAACTAAGTAATCCCTAATGCTCCCATCGGTATAGGTGGTGAGAAGTGCCCGGTAGATCTTATTGTTTTTGACCTCCATGATTTTGATGTAATACTGAGAATGAGTTGGTTAGAAAGATATAAGGTTATAATAAACTGCGACAAAAAGCTAATCACTCTAACTAGCCCAAAAGACGGGAAGATCCACTATCACGGAGAAGGATCGAAGGCAGAACTATAACTGGTATCTGCTCTCGCGGCGTGAAAACTACATTGAAAGGGGTGTCGAGGCTACCTTTGCAGCTTAGAGGATATGACTGACAAGGAGATCAATCTCTTGGAAATACCAATCGCCTGCCAATATCCCGATGTCTTTCTAGATGAGATCCCTGGTATGACACCGGTAAGAGAGCTCAATTTCACAATCGACCTGAACTCGACGCAACGCCCGTATCAAAGGCTCCCTACAGGATGGCGCCAGCCGAATTGAAAGAGTTGAAGGACCAACTAGAAGAACTTCTTCAGAAGGGGTACATCCGCCCTAGTGTTTCTTCTTGGGGCGCACCAGTACTCTTTGTGAAGAAGAAGGATGGAAACATGAGGCTGTGCATTAACTATCACGAGTTAAACAAGCTGACCATTAAGAACCGATACCCTCTGTCAAGAATCGACGATCTGTTTGATCAGCTACAAGGAGCCTCGGTGTACTCAAAGATAGTCATCCGTTCGGGATATCATCAACTCCGACTCAGGCCAGATGAAGTGTCAAAAACTGCATTCCGTATCCGTTACGAACATTATGAGTTCTTAGTAATGCCCTTTGGGCTTACTAATGCTCCAGCGGTCTTCATGGATATGATGAACCGGGTGTTCAAGCCATGCATTGACAGGTTTACTGTCGTGTTTATCGATGATATTCTGGTATACTCTAAGACAGAACAAGATCATGAGGAACATCTCCGCACTATCCTGGAAACCTTGCGCGCTCATCAGTTGTATGCCAAGCTCAAGAAATGGGAGTTCTGGCTAAAGGAAGTAGCGTTCTTAGGGCACATGATCTCAGGTGAAGGCGTTAGAGTTGACCTGAAGAAGATCGAGGCCATAATTGATTGGGCCAGACCAACGAATGCAATAGAAGTAAGGAGCTTTCTGGGTCTGGCAGGTTATTATCGTAGATTTGTTGAGGGCTTCTCAAAGATCGCAACGCCATCGACAAATCTGACGTGAAAAATATGCAAATTTGTTTGGATGGATAAGTGTGAAGAGGCGTTCGTGGAACTTAAGAAGCATCTCACTTCAACACCAATCCTCACCCTCCCTCATGGCGAGGATGTATTCTGTATATATAGTGATGCTTCTATACAAGGACTTGGGTGTGTCTTGATGCAACACGACAAGGTGATCGCTTATGTCTCAAGACAACTGAAGCCGTATGAGCACATCTATCCCACGCATGACCTGGAACTGGCGGCTATAGTTTTTGCCCTCAAAATCTGGAGACATTACCTGTATGGCATTTCGTGCCAGATCTTCACGGATCACAAGAGTCTGAAGTACATCTTCATGCAAAAGGAGTTGAACATGCGCCAAAGACGGTGGTTAGAACTTCTAAAGGACTACAATTTGGATATCCAATACCATCCAGACAAGGCGAATGTAGTGACGGATGCCCTAAGCCGGAAGGTTAGGAAGGTGGAGGGCACCCTGTAAATGCTGAAGGTTTCAGAAGCCGAGCTGATTGACGAATTCTACAAGTTGGAGATAGAGGTACAACAACGAGAAGATAGAGACGTGTTTGCCCACATGGTAGTATGACTTACACTTCAACATGAGATATTACAGGCTCAAGAGACAGACGAACGGTTGGTGAAACTTCGAGAAGAGGCATAGCAAGGGAAAGCCGTGGGTTTTGTGATCCACGAAGACGGATCCTTGAGATTTCAAGGACGCCTTTGCGTACCCAATAACGAGGCACTGAAGCAAAAAATCATGAAGGAAGCACATCAAACCCCTTACTCTGTCCCAACAAACTTGCATTGCCAACCGATCTCTCTGCGATACATAATGTATTTCACGTATCGCAGTTGAGAAAGTATGTCTCTGACCCAAGTCATGTCATCCAATACGAGCCGATTATTTTGGAGGAGAACTTGACGTACGAAGAACAACCTCAGCAGATTCTGGATCGACGTGAAAAAGTACTCAAGAACTAAACCATCTCCTTGGTGAAAGTTCTCTGGGCAAATCATCTGATTTAGGAGGTGACATGGGAGGAAGAGAAAACAATGCAGAAACGTTACCCGCATCTGTTTTTTGGTTAGTTCATTCTCGCTCCTACTTAATTAATGTTGTTTTGTTTCGGGAACGAAACATTCTATAAGTTCGGGGTGACGTAATACTCCGAAATTTTGATATTAAATTATCCAATATATCAATAAATATTAAATTATCCAATATATCAATAAATGGATAAAAATTCAATGTTACATTTAAGATTGAGATATTGAGCTTAGATCTTCTTTGTTTTCATCTGACGAAGTCTTTCCACGCAGGACAATAGAGTCACTTCGCAGTTCAATATCATTTTAATGAGCATTGAAGATTTGGACTTAGATTTTATCTGTATTTTATTATTATTCTATCTAGTATAAATAGCAGTGAAAATTCATGAATCCTTTTAGAGTTCAAGATTTTCTTCCTTCCCGACAAAGCAAAATAACAATGCGTCTGCTTACTTTGCTGGGTATAATACTTGTGTTTCTTGCATTTTGTGGTGTGGTGATCAGTATGATTGCTCCCTTCGTCGCAACGCCTGAGGAGTTAGAGTTCCTGGCATAATATGTCATGATATCAACTATACTGGTTTTAGGATCTGTATGTCTGATCCTATAATGTGATAATTAGACGTACGGGTATAGGATTTATGTTGATAATTCTAGTAAAGCCTTATTCCAAAATAGAACCAAGAAGGAGTCCTACCTGATAGACGAAATAAGTTCTACTATAAATTCTCGATGACTTGTATTTTGATATGGCACCTCGGTGTTCAGGGACGGTTTGAAATATAAAGTTTCAGTAAGTTCGTTTTTTTTTTTTTTTACAGTAGGTCCCTCCTAGCTCATCTTTACTTACATTTGGTTTCGAGGACGAAACCTTCTAAAAGTTGGGGGTGATGTAATATCCCAAAATTTTGTTATTAAACATATTATAAAATAAAACGCTATTTAAACCTACGAATAATAGAACGGATACGTAACATTAAACATAACGTTTTAACGGTTAACGTATGTGTTTAACAAACGTACGTATTGAATATAACGTACGTACGACGGTATAACGTAACTTCATAACATTATAATACACGTATTTGGGCTAATAAAATACAGTCTCAGAAACATTCAAACTTTATAACGAAACAAATGTCATTAAGTTAGAAATAATTTTGTCTATTTACGGGCATATTTTTCGATGCAATAATAAAATAAAATATGGATAAAAATAGACTGATAATAATCAAACGAGGGAGCAAGTTTAAAATATTCAAACTCCCCCCACCGAATTCCTTTTCCCCTCCCCTGTACACAATCACGCCACCGCGCACGCCCGGCCACCTCGCCCGCGAATTCTCATACACGCCTCTCCATTACCTCAGCCTCTCCATCACCAAATCACTCAACCTTCATCCCTTTTCCTTCGCCTTCATCCTTTGCAAACCAAACACACATCCGTGCCTAACATCACTAAGCAGCCATAGCCGCGATGGTCTTCCCACGTCTCCACCATCAAACACAACCACCGTGCGACCATCATCATCATAGAGCAGTCACAGCAGCAAGGGCGAAGGAAACACAGCGGGAAGTGATGAGAAGGTTGACGTATCAAGAAAAGGAGGACAACGGGCTATCACGGGGATAGATATTCGCTACCCGTGTGTCACTCAAATTACTCACTCCTTCGTTTGAGTTCAGCCTTACTCGTCACCCACAGACGATATTTGAGAACGCAAGAGAGTTTTGACTTGGAAACAAGCTTGTATTGAGAACATTTGAATGCTTACAATGCTTTGAGAGTTTGAGGGATGTGGGATGTTTGGCAAATGAGCTTTGCTCCCCTTTAACCTCATAGAAGGATCTAGACTTTGTGGTCTAGTCTTTACTATATCATTCTCCTCCTAAGTATTTTTAAGAATTCTTTAGAAACTACTTCCTAACTAGAGAAACTCTAGAGTTGTCTAAAACTCTCTCTACCTCTCAACATTAATCTAAAAAATCTTAGATCATTTTAGAGAAGTGTAGACAACTTGACCATCTATAGAAGTATAGAACTTCCTAGAACACCGTAGAACATCCAAGAACATTCTAGAGAAGTGTGGAGACTTCACTCTAGAACCTTCTTGAACATTTTAGAAAAACTATGGAATTGTTTAGAGAAATGTGGACAACTCTAGACAATTCTTTAAAGAGAACTCCATAAATTAGTTTGCCCGTGACAGGACGAAGTTCACATCGAGGAGACGAACATTCGAGGTAACCGAACCTGACATCATGTCTTATCTTCATTCCTGAATCTGATGTTGTATGTGCACCTCTGGGATCTTATGTGTGCTGAAATGGAATCAAATATAGCGTGCTATATGCCGTAAAATTGATGCGTGGAGGATTTTCATAAGTGTTTCATAAAATGCCAGTGCTCCTGACGAACCAGCACCGTCGCGTCCGCAATGGGCACGGTCGTGGTCGCGATCGAATTGGTCGTGTCCGTGACCCAGCAAATTCTTCAATTTCTGGAATTTACGCTGTCGCGCCCGCGACTTGGGTCACGCCCGTGACTGATCATATCGCGATCACGACGGGGCTCTATCCTGAGTACAGAACGCCCCAACGCATCAAACATTTTTTATTTTTTTTTCTCTAACGAGGGCGCACATTCGTCCTTGATGAGCATAGCGCACATTCGTCGTGAAGAATTAACCTAAACGCGCGTAGGTGATACATGAACGTTGCGTATAGAAATGGATATTAAAAATGCATGTATGGACAACGCTAGGTGAAATCATCATAACGCATGCCTAAGAAAGCATTTAAACGAGTTTGGGATTTACCCTGCGGGACATACGAATAAACGAAATGCAAACCAACAAAGAACATTGTACATGGTGCATGAACTATCAAGTCATCTGTCGTACTCCTCCAAAGATATGTTGGAGGCTGTACCCTATGCGGTCGTGATCTCATCTACTGAAACTATTATGAAGAAGGTCGAACATGATATCCCTTCTTGAAAATCTTTATCGAATGTCAAGTAAAGGTCATTGAGACTGAACTCTAACAAATCTTCTTGAGTCATCGTCACGTGTGAAATGAACTAGCTGGGGAGCGTTGGGCAACCCCCATCCTCTTAGCATGCATGCAGCGGCTTCAAAGCCGAACTTGACGCGGCCACTGGTTATTCTCTGCAAAGAGACCTAAATCTATCACAACAAGGGGGCAAATAGAACCCGTTTGAAGAGCACTTTATCCATTAAAGTGTAAGGCGACGTACAAATCTTGACGAGTCTTGAATTCAGTCTGTCTGTTGAAAACTCTCGAGTCATGGGCTTATGCTAACAAAAACGAAGCATAAGAAACGTGAAGCCATACAAATACTCACACGTAGTATGACATACCTATTTTCCTAAAAAGTATAAATGTTTTATTAGTACTCATCGATTCGTCATAGTCGGGAGAGTACCCTGCAAATGTGAGGCATATGCTCTAGGTTACTGAGTTTCATACTCACGGGTTATGTATTCCGTTTGCAGGTGAGATACCAGACGATCAGTGAAGACGTTAGTCGCCTTATGTATTTTGGGAGATATTGTGATGAAACCTTTAAACATTTTGGATATGTAATAAATGTCATGTACTAATCATGTCGTCAAACTATGTAACTAAATAGTTTCTGCACTACTGATGTAAAATGATTTGGAATAGCTGAGCAGGTTGAACTGAAGCGTCACAGGCATTTTCCTTGACTCTTGATACCTCTAGACCCGTTTGGTTTGATTAACCTTGTCATAAATCGGGTTCATGATGACATAACACCACGTGTCCTATCAACGGAGTATGCCTAGGAGTATGCATAGGAGTATCTCCAACCATACGTGCTAAAACACCATGTTCAATTTTATATTTTAACTATGAATAATAAAGATTTGTTATAATTTGATGTCGTACTAGATATTGACATTATGATTTCATTAACCATCAAGAACGTGACACATGTTTTTATTAATTATTTATCTTTTGTTATGTTTGATTTGCTCTTCATTATAAAAAAAATAAAATAAATGGATTTTGATATTTTGATGGTCATATTTGACAATGGATTTGACAAAAGGGAAAATTTGACAATAAAAGATCATGTCCACTGAAATGAGTTAAGTATTATGACATTGTTGTTAAATTTTGGTTTTAGCTAGCCATATAACTATCACATTAGTGATGCTCCAAAATAGAGGGCGAACTCAATTTTAACGTTGATATCAAATCAAATAGTTAGGGTTGATTACAAAGGAATAATTTGATGATAGTTTATTGATAAAATATCCAATTTTATTTCATAAATTGTTCGATTTTTCAATTCAATTCTATGAAATAAAATATTTTAATTTTATTCTATAAATTGATTTTAAGTGAAATTTGTATACTCCTTTTTACAAAATTAAATCTTACCACAAAAAAAAAAAGAAAAAGAAAAAAGATTAAAAGCAACTATCCGGTTCTTTTTATTGTCAAATTTATCCCTAATCATTTCAATCGATGAGAAAAAGAAAAAAAGAAAAAAAAGTACTTGTGATTATCTTTCTAAGTTTGCATCGTGAATCAATTATTTCAACACAATGACTTCGTTTCTCTGATAAGTTTTTGAATCTCTTATATTGTTCTATTTGTTTGCTTCTACCTTTGGTGTATGTTTTTTTTTTCGATAAGGAGGTAATAAACTAATATACAATTGATCTCTTAAATGGATATTGATAGTAAACCTAAACTTATTTCATAGTTTGAGACCTCTAAATTTATTAAATAAAATAAAATATTGAATCTTTTTACGGAATAGAATTGAAACTTAAAATCATTTTACAAAATAAAATTAAAATATTCTATTTCATACAATAAAATTGAAAAAACGAACAATTCAGGGAATAAAATTGAGTATTTTATTGATAATTTAGTGCCAATAGACAAAATACCCAAATTTATTCTGTGAAATTTTTTATTTCTCAATTCTATACTATGAAATAAAAGGTCTCAATTGTATTTTATGAAAAACAAAAAATCACAGGTTTATTCTGAAAAATGACTTTTAATTTAATTCTTATCCTTATCTGATAAAATACCCAAATATGTTATATAAAATATTTGATATCTCAGTTTTATATTGTAATATGAATACAACTGCATAAAGCCTAGAAATTAAAATATAATTATAATGAATGGAATATGAAAGTTGGTTTTAAAGTTCCGTTATCTCATCCATGTAGTTCACCGTATACGACTTGATAAAGGTTTGGTGAGTTTCTTTATGATTTACTTCTTGTGCTTCTTCTAATTTGAGTTGCACAGGTTGATGTTTTCATTATATCTTCCCCTGTAGCATTGTAAGTCTATTTCATCAATCACTGCTCAAATTGTTCTATGCTATGATGTTATGATCTTCTATTTCTTTGATATGAAAAATTGCAAATCACAGATGAAAAGTATTGTTTTGAACATTAAATCGATGCTTTCAAATGCTAGCGATGAATCCCCGGCAAATGTTTAAAGTGTAGTTTTAAAACCAACTTTTGCTTTTCATTCGTTGTAGTTATATTTTTGTTTTGAGATGTAATTTGGTTGAGTCATGTTAAAATTGATACGATGAGTATATTATCGAATAGATTTGGTATTTTATCATATAAATATAAAATTTAAACTAAAAAATCATCTCATAATAACTTAAAATTTTTTATCTTTGATAAAATAAAATTGAGACGTTTTATTTCATAATATAAAATTAAAAAATCGAAAATTTCACACAATAGATTTGGATATTTTATCTTACTTTATTTTTATTAAAAATAAATCAAATGATAATTAAAAACTTAAGAATGATATTTCAATAAATAAATTTCAAAAAAAATAATTAATTGATAATAAACACTTTTTAAAATAGAAGGGATTATTGTAATTTTCCCCTCACAATAAACATCACTATGAAAAGTTTTCTCTTCCCCTTACAATCAAACCCCAATGAGGCGGCAATTTTGGCGCCAATTCTCGACCTCACCGAACCATCCCTACAACCCACCTTTCCCCCGAAACCCGGTCGCGGAGCTCCACGCGAATTTAATCAAAACCCAAACCCACACAAACCCATCATCGTCGATCTCCGCTGTTCTCCGCTCTTACACGCTCTCCTCCACCACGCTCTACAAATCGGAACTCGTCTTCGCCCGCATCAAAAAACCCACATTGCTCCTCTTCAATTACATGATCCAAGGCTTCTCGCAACTGGGTGTTCCCAGGAAATCGATTGGGCTTTATACTGAGCTGAGACGCCGGCGATTGAGGCCGAATCATTTGACAATGATATTTGTGTTGAAGGGGGGCGGGCGGGGAATGGAGGTTTGGAGTGGGAGAATGGTGCATTGTGAGGTGGTGAAGTTTGGGTTTGATGGGTATTTGTTTGTTGGGAATTGTTTGGTTCATATGTATTGTTTGTGCGCCGAGTTGGGGAGTGCACGGAAGGTGTTTGCTGAAATGCTTGTGAGGGATTTGGTGTCATGGAATTCGATGATTTGTGGGTATGCACAGTGGGGGCGATTTGGGGATGTTTTGGGTTTGTTCGGGTTGATGAGGGGTGCAGAGGTGAGGGCGGATGAGGTGACAGTGATGAAGGTTGTGAGCGCGTGTAGTCATTTTGGGGATTGGGAGTTGGCTGATGAGATGGTGAAGTATGTGGAAGAGGAAGGTGTTGAGGTGAATGTTTATTTGGGCAATACATTGATCGATATGTATGGGAGACGAGGTTTGGTGGAATTGGCGCAGAGGACGTTTGATGGGATGCGGGAGAAGAATGTAGTTTCTTGGAATGCTTTGATCACAGGGCAGGCAAAGGCGGGGAGTTTGGAGCAAGCTAGGAGACTCTTTGATGAGATGCCGAAGAGAGATGTGGTGTCTTGGACTTCGATGATTACAGGGTACTCTCAAGGTGGAAAATTTAAGGAAGCTATTGAACTATTTCACGCAATGCTAGATGCAAAGGTTCAACCTGATGAAAATACGATTGCAACTGTGCTATCTGCTTGTGCTCATCTTGGGATACTTGATGAGGGCGAGAAAGTTCACAGCCTTATTAACAAGCATCACATAAGAACGGATATTCATGTTTGGAATGCTCTGATTGACATGTACTCCAAGTGTGGATCAGTGGAGCGAGCAATGGAAGTGTTTCAGGATATGACAGAAAAGGATTCCGTGTCGTGGACTTCAATCATTTCAGGGTTGGCTGTGAATGGTTTTGCAAAACCTGCCGTTGAACTCTTTGAGCGTATGGTAAGTGTAAATATCAGGCCAACTCACGGGACCTTTGTCGGGGTATTGGTGGCTTGTGCTCATGCCGGAATGGTAGACAAGGGACTCGAATATTTTGAAAGCATGGAAAAGGTTCACGGGCTTGTGCCCCTAATGAAGCACTATGGATGCATAGTTGATCTCTTCGGCCGATCTGGAAAGTTAGAAAGAGCATATCAGTTCATTGAAGCTATGCCAATACCAGCTGATGCCGTGCTGTGGAGGATTCTATTGGGTGCTTGTAAACTGAACGGAAATCTCACTTTAGCAGAGATTGCTACGAACAAACTTCTCGAGTCGGATCCTCATAACAGTGTGAATTATGTTCTCTTGTCGAACACCTATGCAGGCGCAGAAAGGTGGGATGCCGCAACAAGGTTGAGGGATTTGATGGAAGATGGTAATGTGCAGAAACCATTGGGTTCTAGTTCTCTATAATTGAGTTAAAGATCAACAAATGATCGTGAGTGAGTCTGCTGTGATGGCAAAGCTGCAATGTCTGATTGTGAATGCCGGCATGATCATGAGGGCATTAGGACTGGCTTGGCAGCCACCACAGCTTCTTCAGGCTGCGATACAATCATGTCACGAAACTAAGATTGCACGGGCAACAGTGAAATGAGTTGTAAACTTGAGAGGTTCTCCTTTCTGTTGGCAAGAACCCGATGCCATTAAGAGCAAAAAAAAAAATTTTCAGAGTGGGTCATTACTCAAATTTGGGGTCTACAAAGGATATCTGGTGCTTGATGAAATCTTTGCTTGGTGCCACGAGGGAACCGATATCATGAGTTCCAGGTCGACTCTGTAGAAAACTAAGCAATGCATTGTAAGTTCGAGAGATTCTCTCAACTATTGAACTAATTTTTGGGATCGGGTTCTCCGCTTGCGATCGGGCTTAAATAGACATCCTCCATGAATAGAAATGCTTTGGCTGCTGTATCTGTTATGGCTAACAGTGGAGATCAGGATTCAGAATAACAATGGATTCCCGCACTAATCTCATTTTTCCATGCACAATTCTGTAACCTGCAACAGTTGGAAGCAGAATAACAGTGCCTTGAATTGATCAATATCAAACCATTATCAGAATTGTGACGTCATATGCTCTGGTGTTTCATGGATCATACTTACAAGCCAACATCAGCTGCTGCCCAGTTGAGCTTCCCAATTTGGTAAAGTCTACGGCTGGTATTCTCCTCATTATTCTACATCTGCTAATCTCAGATTCGTATCTCATAAACTTGCGTTCCATGCCCATGTTCAAAGAAATCTAGAGTGCTATTCCCCCGTCGGAAAAAAAATTACACGTTGTATTATCATTATATTATTAAATATATGTGAACGACATAAGAAAATTACGTCAATGTCCCAAGTTTAAATTACATAATTTAAACTATCATTAATATTTTATAATAATTTTGTATAAAATTATATTTGATCATCCCGTGGACTATTCGTAACATGAAACAATTTATTGCTTATATATGTCAATGTTTCTATTTTTTCCTGAACGGAGAGAGTAAAAAAAGATGTGAATAATTCGACAAAAAAAAGATGTGGATCTTTTCAAAAAAACCGAGAAGGAATCTAATATCTATTATTTCCTTCACCTCATTCAAATTATAATATATATTTTTTTGAATTTTTCATTTAAATTATAACTTTTTCCTATTTAATAATTTTTTTCATACAAAAAATTTAAAATATCCTTATTTTATATCACATTAATTCATCTATTATTTTTTTTCTCATTCTTTTATCTCGCACACTCATAATAATAAAGTTGTTATTTCTTATTAATTTAACACACATATAAATTATCATGTCGGGTGAAACCGTTATAATTTGAATGTGACGGAAGGAGTGATATTATTTTATCACATAACACATAATGTTTCGAAATACATATTTTTTAAAGGAAAAATAACACATAATCTTTTGAACTTTTGATTTTTTTATATAATCCTTTCAATTTTGAAAATAAACATATATCTTTTTTTGAGGGGGATTTTTTATCAAAAAATATATACTTTTATGTGGATTATGTGTCAAAAATTAAGATTTTTTCAAAATTTTAAAAATTAAATAACTATTTTTATAATTTAAAATGATAAAATACAACAAAATGATAATTTAAAAGAATTAGATATTATTTTTTCTTTCTTAAATCCGTGATAAATAACTAATGTTTTACTTGTTGAATGATATGGATCACTCCTATTGTCAACTATTATCTTCCACAAATTTAATCTTGATACTTTTTGTGTTGTATAGGCCCACAGGAAAGCCTACAGCAGCAAACAAACGGAGGCGGATCCTCGGCTGTTGGCAGGGCTGTTGTCTCCTGTTGTTGCATTACGTGGGTGGTTGGATGGAGATCCAACCACGTAAAAAAATCCCAAGACATTAAAAATATTTTAAAAACATTAAATTAAAAATTAATTTTAAAATATAAATTAAATCCTAAAACTTAAAAATAAAATTTTAAATCTTAAAAATAAAATCTTAAATCTTAAAAATAAAACCCTAACCCTATAAAATTAAACCTTAAATCTAAAAATAGAATCCTAAATCTTAAAAAAAACTTAAAAATAAAATCTTAAATTTTAAAAATAAACCCTTAAATCTTAAAATAAAATCCTAAAAAATAATATTTTAAATTTTATTTTTATTTTGAATTTTTTTGAATCGTTGGATCTCATCCAACTATCCACATGCAACAGCAGGGGACAGCAGAGGCCCAACAGCCGTGGATCCGCCCCCAAAACGACATGCTGGGTTGATCTAATCTCTGGTAATTTCACTTTCCTGTCATCGTTTTCCCTGCCCAAATATTCCTACCCCATAACAAATGTTGCAAGTATATACAACCGGATAACTATACATAAACGCAAATCTGAATTATCCTCTCATCAAACTTCAATCACTCGGAGAGATTGATATCTGCTTGTCAGAGAGATTGAGAGGAAGATGGGAAAGGGAGGAAAGTCTCATGGAGAGAACATGGCAGCTTGGCTGATGGGTCTCAACACCCTCAAAATCCAGCCTTTCAAGCTCCCTCCTCTTGGTACTTAACAGTTATTCCTCCTATTATCCCCTTTGGGCTCAGATCAGATCAATGACCAAGTTGCTCAGAATTATTTATGTGATTTCATTTATGGTTTTATGGTTTTGAAGGACCCCATGATGCTAGAGTTAGCATGAAGGCTGTTGGAATATGTGGGAGCGATGTTCATTATCTCAAGGTAAGTTTTACTTGTTCTGATTCTCTTTTTTTTTTTTTTTTTTTCTTGTTTATCAGGAAGCAATTTTATCAAAAATATGTGAATCGATGATATAAGGCCTAGAATAGATGTCTAATACTCCACCACACATGAAATTCAATTGGGCTTGAAATATGGATAACACATGCCCTGGCCGTCACATATCAAGTGCTAAATAAATACTCCATTCATCCTACTATATATGTAATATTTTCCTGTTTTAATTTATTTGTAGTATTTCAATCATGTTATGTTGTAATATTTAAGGTAAAACTGTCTGCTACTCTGGGTTGGGTTGCCAAGGCATCCCTATTGACTAATAGTGTGAGAGTTCCCTCTACTTTCAAGATTGAGACTGTTGATGGGACTCCCTTACCTATATCCCAGTGTGGATCTATTAGTGTTATTTTATTATATATCCATTATTTTTTTTCATAACTACTACAATAAATTTCATTATCTCTAAAAAAATATTTTTTCTTATCAAATTTTATAAAAATTCAACACGTATGTGTCGGTTCAAATAGCTGCAATTAAATTGGAATGAAGAGAGTATCACATAACAAACCGCATAGGCGACAATAAGTGGGATTCGAACTCGTGATCTAATGTCATGATTTATTCTGATATCATGAAGAGGGGCTGATGAAGACTTAGAAATGTATAGTTGACATTTATCTTTTTAGCACTTCCCCTCTCATTAGCTGATTTTGGATGAGGAAGAGACTTTCCGAACGGCTGCATGAAAGTGACTTACGTTTTTCAACACTTCCTTTTATTCGAGTTGTTAGTTAATTGTGGTGTCGCAAGACCTGGGTATCAAATCCTGCCGAGTGAGAAAACTACTATGATTTTATGAAAGATTATGTGTTGGCTTTTATATACTTTGATTGTTTAAAAGGTTCTTGTGGTTTGTGGGCTATGTCATGGGCTTGAGCATTGTTTGGAGTTGTTTTCTAGCTTGTTGAGAAAGTGTTGAAGAAAAGCAAACAGAGTTAGTGAAGGCAAATGAGAGTGTTGTTTTGCTTGTTGCAGACCTTGAGGTGTGCGGATTTTATAGTGAAAGAGCCCATGGTCATCGGGCATGAATGTGCTGGGGTCATTGAAGAAATTGGAAGTGAGGTCAAGTCGTTGTTGCCTGGTGATCGGGTGGCGTTGGAACCTGGGATCAGTTGTTGGAGGTGCAATCACTGCAAAGGAGGTCGATACAATCTGTGTCCGGAGATGAAGTTTTTCGCAACTCCTCCAGTTCATGGATCCCTTGCCAATCAGGTAAATCTCACATTTCAATGTACCAAGTGTTAAACCCCTTGGAGGGCTACGAGGTTGGTCCGTTTGTTAGACACGTTGGACGTTTCTTCATTGGATCTTCCTGTCTCTAGTTGTGGCTTTGCTCATACCAGTAAAGTTGTTCCAAGAGTTTGTAATCAGTCCCGTGAGTGTTCTTTGATGCCACAACCAAATAATGGAGTAGCTTCTGATTGCAATAGGTTGTACATCCTGCTGATTTATGTTTCAAGCTCCCTGACAATGTGAGCTTGGAGGAAGGGGCTATGTGTGAGCCCCTAAGTGTTGGAGTTCATGCTTGTCGCCGTGCCGATGTTGGTCCTGAGACTAAAGTCTTGGTGATGGGAGCAGGCCCTATCGGTCTAGTCACCATGCTTGCAGCTCGTGCTTTTGGAGCACCTAGGATTGTCATCGTGGATGTGGATGATTACCGTCTTTCTGTTGCCAAGAAACTTGGTGCCGACGAGATTGTCAAAGTTTCAACAAGTTTAGAGGTCTGTATTATTTATTTTGAAACTATCCCATATTGCTCGAAAACTTATCTAGTACTATTTGTTTCCGCATTCATGTGGATGACCAAACATAATGTGACTTTAAGACCTACAAAGTATAATTTTTTGCTCCAACAGGATATACCTGAAGAGGTTGCCCAAATTCATCAAGCCATGGGATCCGAAGTAGACGTAACATTCGACTGTGCTGGATTTAACAAAACCATGTCGACTGCTCTGAGGGCAACTCGTGCTGGGGGCAAAGTCTGCTTAATTGGAATGGGTCATGGTGAAATGACTGTACCTCTTACTCCAGCTGCAGCAAGGTACTCAATTCACTTCACTGATATCTTGTTCGTGTTAGTCAGGATATGAATATTCTCCTATAACTTATCCAACATATTTTTTATTCTATATCTTATCACGTGACATCGTAAGATCATCTGATCATAGTAACGATTTCAAAGCAAGGCACATACAGTAAGATCTAGCATATAAAAAATAGCAGTTGTGACTGGATGCTGCCAACTTTTTACATGAATTACATTGGAATTTTTCACGTCCTGAGTTTTATGACTTGGTGAGCTATCATGATCATGATTGCTGTAAACGGTCAAAAAAAAAAAAAATGATCATGATTGCTGTAACTTACTGTAGGGAAGTGGATGTCATCGGTGTCTTTCGCTACAAGAATACATGGCCACTGTGCCTCGAGTTCATAAGCAGCGGGAAGATCGACGTGAAGCCACTCATAACTCATAGATACGGATTCTCTCAGACGGAGGTCGAAGAGGCTTTTGAGACCAGTGCTCGTGGTGGCACTGCCATCAAGGTTATGTTCAATCTATAGGTGGCAAACAATCGCTGTGTTGCACTTACATCAAAGGGAGCTTGGGTTCATGGACACGAAAATATGGGCATCGGAGTATAAACCTTGACCTGTATATCATATATGCCGTGTGAGGCTGTGAGCAATAAATATAATTTTCCAATGCCAGTCGTCTTGTTAAGGAGATCTATTGGCTTCTGATGGTCATGTTTCAATAATGTTGAATGTTGGCCTTACGGATTGTTCTTCTCATTGGCATGTTTTTGTGTTCTGAGTCTAAACATCTCATTTTCTTTTGTTACATCAATTATGCGATGTTTACTTATGAAATAGCAACAAAACTTGTTCCTGGTTCCGATAAGCTTCAGTATGCTTCCTTTACAGTGAAGTTGATGATCAAGTCTTCAGATTATCACACATGCATGCTTCCTGGTCATCGCAAGGTACCAGGCCCGACGCTGGGTATGTTCACGAAGGTAAAACATGTGCACTGTAACATTGGATGCGATACCGCTGAAGTAGACAAGATGGAAACATATGCGATCAGCCTACTACTGCAACGAAACCATCTAGCAAGTTCCGTGCTGAAAAATCGATCCAGTATGCACAAGCACCACATACTGCCTTTGTCATATTCCTTCTTTGTCTATACTGATCGTAAGGCCTAAATGCAGGTAAAGATGTTTGCACAGAACTTCATTTGCCACCACCGTAGTAGACATTACAGGAAATTAATCTTTCACCCATAGTATCGAAGTTAAAACATTATAACAAGTTTCCTCATGTGCCATTCCCTGAAAAGATGACTACCAATGCAAGCTCAATCCAACTGCTTGCGCTACAGAAGAAGTATAAGGATATTTTCTCCTTCATAGAACACTTCCATTTCAACCAAGCAGTTTATGAAAGCGACTCAGAGTCCTAAGGATACAACTCAGAGAGGGAAAAAAAGGAGGGAACGGAGACTCATGGCGTATACAATTGCCAACTGATACAGGAGGAATCACAAAACTGTGATACACACAACTTACTCCGACGCAAAACTTCACTCAATACAAGGGTTCGTAAGATGTCCTAAACTCACCTAGACCAATGACCGCCCATAAAAAATAGATCTCTTCTTACGCATCTAAGGGATGGGGAATCCAGTTTTCCTCCACTGTCACGGTCCTTGTAGCGGAATGCAGTGATGGATCCAAAGGAATAGGAGAATAGATGATGTTATGCTGCAGCATCCGGTTGTTCTGACCATTTCCATACTCTGACTTGACCAGTCCCGTCTCCGGTGAAAAACAGGCCACCAGGTCCTACCTGAATGGACCGTATCTCGTCCTTCGCAAAAATCTTTCCACGGTCCGAAAATCTAGAAGCAACAAGGACAAAGAGAAACTTGTGATTTGAGAAGCAGAGAGCCAATGTTCCCACCCCAACAAAGACACAGAAGACTCAACCAGATCATTTACAGGATCGCAAGGCAGAAAAATATATGGTCCAGAATTGCAAATAGTGGGGAACATTTATTATTCAATGATGATTATCGTCAAAAACTATGAGAACTCACGATGGCAAGTCATGAAGGCGGACAGAGTTGTTGTTTGAGGAGCAAAGCAGCAGCGGCTTTGATGCCGAATCATGCATCCCACAAAAAGTAAGCAAACCCTGCAGATTGAACACTTCAATTGTAAAACTCAAGTGGATCTGAGCACGATAAAAGAACACAGAATAATTAATATTAAAGAAAATCATCCATAACATATTGCAGACATCATAAGTGATCCTTCGAAACCCAAAAAACTAGCAAGGTCATCTTGGCACTTATGATGTATTCTTATGGAAGCACATAAAGTTACCATATGTACAATTCAAATGATCTCTATATACTGTAGCACGGGAAAATAAAATTGTCTCCTGCATGATACTGTGCGATTCACATTTGCTAACTGGTAATGGAGCTACACAAGAAATTTGCACTGGGCCAGCATTAAACAGTCTGACACAAAATACAAGAACTTTCAGTTGATTTCTTCTCCTTGAAAGAGTAAAATCCCGGTCAGAAAGTCCCAAAGAAACCTCAGCATTATGCAATAAGCAGTTGCCATTTAAACATGCTAACTGATGAACTCTATCAGTCTGTGTTCCCCAATCAAGGAGAAAAAAAGCAATAAAACTGAGAGCGGAACCATCATATTTGGTTGTCGTGCTAAAACCGTTTCATGTAACATTACTATGCAAAAGAATTATGAAGAGAAGAATAAATAGGGGACGGGGATTACTTTTATTGAAAAAAAGAACAATATTCACGAAGAAATTTTTTGCTAGCTTTCTTTCATTGAAAAATTTCAGCAAAACCTCGTCCAGTTACAGTCAACAATAATCAAGCCATGGAGATAATCTGTACCCCCAACAATCTGAGGAAGTAAGTGTTATGTTCAAGGTTTAAACAGGTAATAAATAATAATTCAATATGCATTTATCAAGAAATAAACAGAAAAGCTCGAACAGTGAACATACATGCTCTTCAACATGGGTATACGTCACTTCCAAGTTCCCACTCTCTGTGGCAACCCAAACCTATGTAGACAAGAAAGGGAAGCAAGCTAGATTAGTAGATGGAATTTAAGTGTACAAATTCAGGAAGACCCAAGGTAAAAGTGAAAGATAAGAGCTACAACAATACACCTTTATTGTTTTGTCAAGTGAACAAGAGAGGAGAAACTGATCCCAACAAAGAACGGACATCACTACTGAATTATGCTCAACCAATGTCTGCATGCATTGCAATGTTTCCAAGTTCCAGACCTAAGGGGCAACACAAGCTATATCATACACATATCGCAAAGAAAAGTGAAAAAATCCAGGATTTTAAATAAAATTCTACAAAGTTTATATTGTGTGAGCAGAACATTACAAATCATAACTATAAGAGGTGATCAAGAAATTTCTTACCTTTATTGAATTGTCCATTGAACCAGAATAAAGTCTACTAGCTCCAACAACAAGTGTAACAACTGGACCAGTGTGACCTGGAAGTGAAGCAGCTGGTTCAAAGGTATTAACAGAGGGGTTGTACTTCCAAGCCAATATTGTTCCCTCCTGCAACCAAGTATGACCACTTTGAATATCAATTTGTTCAATTCTGAAAATCAACATGTACAGAATACATGACTAAAAAGAAAGTAAAGCAATCTACAAACTTCAGTAGAGACAATGATAACATAGCATTTGCAGAACCCCACATCAGCAGTTTGTGTCATTAGCCGGAGATCAGACCCACATCTATGGGTGCTACAAGTGTTTAATCAACAACAATTTTTAATGCTGCATACTGCAGGAAGCTCCCTAACGATCAATAATAGTCAACATGTCAAGGTATTGCATAAAATACCTGTGTAGCGGCAAAAAGAAGATCGTTGCCCACGACGAGGGCATATACTTGCCCAACAGGTCCACTCAAAGACAAGTCGGTACCCGTTTGGGCATTCCATGCCTGGAAAAAAATCAGCAAGGATTCATAAGGGATTTACTCATACTGCAACGAACACTGCAACTACTACCTCACAAATGAAGATAAATTAGATTACCAACTCACCTTGACTAAATTCGGTATTCCAACAAATACCCATGGCCCTTCACTAATCAAACAACCAACTTCGCCTCCCAAATTAATTACTCCTGCACACTGGATACAATGAGAAAGTCCTAGAGGGTGAGCTCAGCAAAAAAACATAATGCATATTTTCAGCCGAAATATATATATTATATACATATATATCCACTTAGACACTACCCATACATCCTCCGTAACAGTTGCCACCGCACATACCTATTACCTAGGCCCCACTTAGACACTACTTGTTACAAGGTGAAGTCAAGTCATTCGTAGCCAATGAAAATAAAATCAATACAAATTAAGCGGCTCTTTGTAAACAATAAACTAACTTACTTTGAGCAAAGAAGTTAAGCTGGTTTCACATTAGGTACATGGAGTACAACCACTAAGATACAGTCTATTTTAAGCTTGATATGGTCTAACCACACATTTTAGGAGAATTTATAATTTCATAATTGTCTTGTGCATACAAGTCCCCCACTAAGTAGTCCAATTACTATCTACAAAGGTACAGTACTTCCTCATCTGTTATTGAAGATGGTCAGTGCCATAAAACTTAAGTTGCTAAGACAAAAGCAAGTTAAAAAATAACCTAGTTGAGCAAAGAGAAAGGCATTGAAGTATGATACCATCTTGCCAACAAAGACAAACCTAAAAAACTTGAAAGATTCGTAGTTCTCCGTATAGAGAGATAATTTTCAAGTTCGAGTTGAAAGTTATCAATGCATCAAAAGTGTTCGTTCAACTCCTGGTCTCGCTAAACGTACATACTCCATCTATCTTAGCATTTCGCAAAGTGGCATTTAATGAGACAAATGTAACCTCATAAGGTCACCTTCAACAGAGTGCGCATGGCTTCTGTTGTTCTGCACGAAGCATTCCCAGACACGATGTCTGTTTTGCCAAAGTAGGCCTCTATTAATTTTACTGACACTATCCACGACATATACAAGTCTTCCTTTGATCTCTCAGGCAGTTTCACAATATAAATCATATGGAAACAAACAACCTTAACTATGACTAAACCCTACACCCTCCTCATGGAAAGGATACCAGAAATATGGCTAAATACTGAAGAAGCAGTGCTGTGCAAGACTATAAGTAAACTTAAAGAATATGAATCCTGTAGTCTGATATGCACCCCTAACAAAGCAACAAGTCAACCAAAGGTTCCATAATTTACATGCGAGGAAAAGTTTACTCGAATTCAGATTTCAGACTTCAAAGGGAATTCTTCGCCACATATGTCGGCAATTGAATCTCCCTTCAACAAGACTAGTAACACTCAGAAGTAGATCCGCACTTTCCTCGAGCTGATGTGAAAAGATTCTAGCAGCTGCACTCTTTCCCTTCCCTGCCTTTATACGGTTCTATCCCCATCCATGAATACATGAGGTTAAAAGCGTAAGTACCCTCCCCCAACCCTTCTCAAACCACCCAGTTGGCACCCACCAAACAACCATAAAACACATCTTCCTGGCCATAGACTACGGGTGTTGGTACAAAGTAGGAACTTCACTTTTGTCAGATGTAGTAGCAAATTATTTTGTTGTAACAAAACCTTCTTGAGTTTTTGAGTTCCACAAACAACTAATTATTGCTTAGATAAGCTCATAGATTTCTGGGTATGCGAGCTTCAAATTGAGAGATCATTCCTGGCTTACACTAAGATTACAGCTCTGAAGGAGTGGTTACCAGGAATGAAGAGAATACGAGATACCATGTGTGCTTTGCCTATGCGGGTTCAAATCTATACTAAGCTTATTCATTCTATTATGGGCTTTCCGACACTCGGATATCACTCCCAACAGCAAATTGTGATATCAAATCACTTTATCTAAACTATTTTCTAATCTAGGGAGATCTTAACAAAGTAGATTTCTTTAACTGCCCGCAAATTAGATTATAAAGTAGATTCGTTTAACAACCCATCAATTAGACAAAAAGTTGTGCCAATACATCTCTTACTCGGTCACTCTAGCTAGGATGTTTGGCAGCAAATGTGGTGTTGATGTTAAGTTAACAACCAATCTCTTCAAGTCTCGGAGGACAAGTTTAACCTATTAACCAGACACTTCTGTCAAAATTGTCTAGGTTATAGGTTCAAATCTCGACAAAAATAGTCTCTCGATTTGGGAAATAAGGCTCTATACGTCCTCCTCCACTGAACCACATTTTAGAACGAAGTCATAGGAACTGGGTAAGTTGAGTAGAGTATACTAAGACTAGAGCACCAAATTTCAAATTCTACATTTCGACCAAAGTAGTGACTGATAGGTGACACAAGAAACTGAAGTTGAAACTTCTACAACAAAAAAAATGTAACAGCGTAGAACAGATCGATCATAAAACAAGCATATCATAAAATCCCACAAACTCAAAGATGAAACTAGGAGGGATACACACATAGCTAACAGACCTGCCCTGATTGGCAGTCCCAAACTCTCACGGTCGAGTCTTTGCCGCCAGTATAAAGCTTATCAGACCCCGATGGCAACGCAATCCCTGTTACACCCTACACCATAAAACAAGTCTAATATTCAATCCTACATAACAGAACTGAACTGTTGATGAAACCACAAAATCAGCTCATATCTATACCTGTTGATGACCCTCGAGAGTCGTCAACAACGAAAACCCATCCCCAACACTCCAAGAATGCAAGAACTTACACCTATCTCCAAAACGGCAATCCCCTTGCACCCAATAATTACAAACCCTCTCCATCTTCTTCCCCACGCCCCCTCCTGCACCACCACTCCCACCAGCCCTCCCCCAAGTGTTATTAAAATTAGGGCTTTTCCTCGTCGAAAACCCCTCCTCCGACCCCCCGTCCAAACTATGCGGCCGCTTCGCCGACACCCCCGCCCCGCCGCCATTCGATGACGGCCCGGGCAACTCGCTGTGGAGAAAAGGGCAGGGGAACTTGTTGCACCTGCCCGCTCTCCAGTGAAAACAAACCTTGTTCTGCTTCACGTGATTCTGATTCTGATAACTCTGATTTGGATGACTCTGATTGTTGAATCTGTTGTTATTGTTGTTGGAGGGACCTAGTCGTTGGAATACTCGTCTGCCTCCGCCGTTTTGGTCGAAATCCATTGCAATTTGGGGTCGATTTAGGGTTCGGAGAGGGGGAGAGATTGAATTTGGGGGGTCGGATTGGGGATTGGG
>JAOVYX010006599.1:0-36476 GCA_035668315.1 Drosera spatulata | reverse complement strand
CCAACACAAAATAAAAAAATAAAAAATTGGTGTTAACTGTTAACTGCACAAATCAGATGATGCTTACTCGAATCTACACTGCATTACTCTATTGTGTGATGTTATGATGGGACAAAAGTTTGATGTTCATGTGGCCAGTGCATGTAATTTGTTTTTTCTCATTCATTTACCACATCCAGAATATGGTTTGGTTATGTTGCTGGTGGTACATGTGCTAGTTTTACATGGATATGGGCATATGACTGCTGCACCAGCTATGAGATATAGTGTCCTGATTTATACCTCAATCTACTAATTCATGATTCCTTATGTGTGCGGGTCTCTTTGCAGGAAACCTCTTGAGCATTTCTTGAAGTTGATCGACGAAGTAACAGCTCAGGATATCACATCCATATCAGCCAAGCTCATATCCTCCCCGCTTACATTGGCTTCAGTCGGCGATGGTAATTTTATGTGAAGCAGTGAATTGGTCTCTCTATTAAGTTTTTAGAAACCAGGGGATGCTGATCTTTTACTCATTTGTATTGCTGTTGCAGTTCTCTATGTTCCTAGCTACGAACAAGTTAAAAGCAAATTCAGTTCAAAGTAGGATTTCCTCTTCCCAAAGCCACATATCGGCGCCTTCAATCTCTTTCGGGTGGCATATAGCTTCCAAATTCTTGTACGGTCAAGTTGTGCTGAGACAACAATTGAAGCTCTTATTCCGTCAATAATTTGCTAATGTTTTATATTAGCATTACTGGTTTTGACGCAGTTTTCATCTTTTGCTGCTGTTGGGCATAGTAATGTAGCCCTTAGATAGGGAAACCTTTCTTCCATGTTTGATGTTTTTAATTTATTCGCCTCCATTTCAGCAAAACACAGCTGATCGCAGCATGTATCAATTATAAAGCGATTCTTTTAACTCATTCGTTTCTGAATTGAGGTTTGTTTAATGGCTGTTGCTGCGGTGTTATTTCTCTGTTCAGAAGAAAGCTTGCAACATTGGATTGTCTCAAGAACAGCACGCAAGCGAAGCGGCAATATAGCGTGGCATGGTCTTCGTTAGATGAGCTAACATTAAACTTTTTCCTTGGTAGCGCACAGCCTTGTATTCCTCTACAAATCACCTACTACACCTAATCAAAATCCTCCCTAAACATGGGAAGTCGGAGCCATTGTTAGTCAAGTGTATTGTGGGAAAAACTCCTACGAAATCTGGATTGGCTTGCTAGGGTGGTCGATGTTTCAGGTAAATGTTAAAACGAGTTCAAATGTAATTGACGTTGTAATAATAGTAATGTGCCGATTGTTTAATTATGAATCAACACCATAAAAAGGGAGCATAGTAATACTACTAATGTGCATAGTCGGAGAAGATTTGGTCAAGAAGAGACCATGAAATTTCTAGAATAGCCATCATTGGATATTCCATAGTGATCGTCTTTCTTTTCCCTCATGTTTTAAGGAAATGGAATGTCCTACACTGTGATCCACTTTGAATGGCTTAGAAATGGATGTTTATAGATACCTAGGACTTATGTAAAAGTTTTTCAGTATAAATTGTTCTCATTTTATGATTAGACTGTTTATAAGTAATACACAAATCAAAATCGTTTTTATACAACAATTTGATTAACTTAAAATTAAGATAAAAAAAGATATCGTATCTACTTTAATCAACAGTAGTCGATATGATATTTTCAACGACAACGCAAGTGTGAAACGATTACATTTATTCAAAACCTTAATTTATGATTTATTGGCGCTTCTAGTTGAAGATTGATATTTTTTTGTATTGATTATGATTAAGAGGATGATGAAATAAAAATTGTTGAGGTCAATTTGGGAAAAAAATTTCTTGCAAGGGAAAGGTGGTGGTAGTCCTCAAGTATACTCCTCTTGATCCTTTTGCCTTGCATTTCAAGCAACCCCTCTTTCTCTCTCTCTTTCTTAATCTTCCCCTTTCTCTCTCTACCCTTCTCTTTTCTCTTTCATCACCTGCAAATTGTTCATGGCAAAAGAATCATGATATCACCACCACTCTTCCCTTCACAGCCCCTCAATACCCATGTGAGTTCTTCTTCACCCTTTTTTTCTTCCTTTATCTTTTTGTTTCCAAATCAAATACTTATCAAATATATGCTCAAATTTGGTAGAAAATAAATCATTTCTTACAAAATTAACCTGTAATTTATTTGAAACTTGGAGGAATTTATTAGTATGTACAGAAATTCTTGATCACTTTTTTTCAAGCAGATGCCAAAATTTTCGGTTTTAATTATACTCTCTTTTTTCCCTTGCAAGTTACAAGTAACACTTTGATCTGTGTTGTGTGAGAGCAACATGGTTCTCTAGCCTTTTATTCTTGTCTGGTTTTGTTTTGTTCAAAGAAAAAAGCTTTCGTATATGTACTGAGTTTTCAGTTAAAGCACACTGAAATCTGGGCTGTTTTTTTGCCTTCTATATATTCCTCTTGTTGTTGTGTGACAGTTTCTCCTCTTCTTCTTCCTTTTTTCATCACTTGTTGTTTATTCCTCTCTCTCTCTCTCTCCCTCCCTCCCTCTCTCTCTCTCTCTCAATCTCATGTTTCTCCTGAGCCTGCTAGCTTAGTTGTTTGTGATCCATATAGTATTCATTCTGTGTTTTATGTCATAAATGGTCGTCTAATGATTGGAAGCTCACGGATTAATTACTAGTGATCATTAGAGTGTTCGAGATCGAGATCTAATTGCTAGCTAGGGAGAGATGAATAAAGGAGGGTCAGCATCAGATCTCATTGATGCAAAGCTCGAAGAGCAACAGCTCGGCGGGTCGAAGCACTGCCCAAGCTGTGGCCACAAGCTAGACGGAAAACCGGTATGTTGATGTATGAAAATATTACTCATACTACTTTCTTCAATAGGGATCAAATTGAATATAAACTCAATTTGATGTATATTTGTTATATATGTTCTAATTTTATGGCGGTGAAGCTTAGGCATTTTTTATATAAGAAGTCTATTTTAGTTCTTCTGAGTAATTTGGATATATATATAGTTTTTTTACAACATTTATATGATTTACCATATGATTGATGATTAAAAAAATGATGTCCGATTTCTGGTAATATTGTAGGATTGGGTAGGTCTACCTGCAGGAGTTAAATTTGATCCGACTGACCAAGAACTGATTGAGCATCTGGAGGCAAAAGCAGAAGCGAGGAGTTCGAAATCACACCCTCTCATCGACGAATTCATACCTACCATTGAAGGGGAAGACGGGATCTGTTACACTCATCCAGAGAAACTTCCTGGTAAGTACCAGACGACGATTTCATGCTTGCTTTTAGAAACTCGATCACCTAATTAGTTTCGGCAAACATGACTTTTGATCAATCTTTCCCTTCTTTATAGTTTTAGTATATGGTTAGTTGCACCTTAGACCAACCTAATACATATACCATTTTCAACATGCATATGAAATCAGACATATGATCATGGTTCATATTGTACATGTAGGAGTGACGAGGGATGGCTTGAGTAGACATTTCTTTCATCGGCCATCAAAGGCGTATACAACGGGGACAAGAAAGCGTCGAAAGATCCAAACAGAATGTGACCTCCAAGCAGCAGCAGGAGGCGAGACGAGGTGGCACAAGACGGGGAAGACGAGGCCGGTGATGGTGAACGGGAAGCAGAAAGGGTGCAAGAAGATACTTGTCCTATACACAAACTTTGGTAAGAACAGGAAGCCTGAGAAGACCAACTGGGTAATGCACCAGTACCATTTAGGACAACATGAGGAGGAGAAAGAAGGCGAGCTCGTCGTGTCCAAAATATTTTATCAGACTCAGCCTAGACAATGCAACACGGCCTCAACCAGCAGTGCGATGGCGGCTGCTGGTGGTTATGTAGGCGGAGATATGAGGATGGAGAGTGGGAGTTGTTCGTCCTCGTCGACCAAGGAAGTTATGGATCACCACCAGCTCATGGTGGCGCAAAGAGACCATGATCTCGAGCTTTCTGGTGTTGGAGGAGTTTCTAGTGTGGCTGCTGCAGCAGCTGTTGCCATGTCGGCGGCCTATGGTGGCATGGATATACAACAACAACTCAAGGCGGCCGAGCATTTCGGATTTCTTCCATTTGGGAAAGGCTTTGATCATCAGGTAACACATTATGCGGTTTTCTGAGTAGTTCGTTTAGAGGCTAATGCTAGCTAGCTTACTAAATTAGAGCGTTGATCTTGGACGAGCTCATTCTCAACTCGGTGAAGATGATATCTATTAAAAGGAAAAATAACACACACAAAAAATATGAGAATTAAATAATCCAACCTTTTGTTTTCCTCTTTTAAGAGAATTATATTCTTTCTTTCGCTTCAGATCATGTGCCTGGAGTGGAAAAATGAAATAAAATGAAACTGATGTCAGTATACATTTGGAAATGTTGGCAAAGCAAATAACTATATAACCACCTAAATTATACATTATATAAACCAAATGAACTTTTCTTTCGATAATTTATAAAGCTAATGAAAGTATCTAATCAAAGAAGCGACATAAAACCATAGCTATTTTAGACTAGATTAAATTCATAGCATAACCTATTTTACATAAGTCACATACATAGTAGTACTCTATTAACCATAGCTGTTACGAGTTCCACGTCCAACGAATTTCATATTAGTCACAAAAGCGTCGTTGCTTTTAGTGCCAAAGAAAGAAAACAAATCTAACACGAATCGATGATGCATTAGTTTCTTTAGGATATTACAGGACTGAGGTTGGAATTAGTTGCCAATGGTACAAGAAAGCTGTTTCTATAATGAGAAAGAAAAAGAAAGGAGCTGAAGAAATCAATCAATGTGTGGCTAACTAGTTTAGCAAGGTTAGCTAAGCTAGCAAGCTCAGCTTTGATATGAAAAATCAAATCCCAAAGAGGAAAAGAACATATAAATAAATATAGAAAAAGGGGCAATGATGTTGCTTTGCTTCCATGATGATTGCTGTGTATTTGTCTAGCATGACAAGCTTCTACTTGACTGGTCTCACCATAAAACTATCACTATCACTTCCCTCCCACCGATTGTGACTTTGCCCTCATCATTCATTCTCTCTTTTTTTCTTTTAAGTACTCCCATGTTTCATCCAACAATTTGACCTAACTAAGGTTTTTGATATTCCTTCGTCTCAAATTATGTGTATTAATTTAACTCAATATAAAGATTTACATGTGGGTTATATTTTGACTGATTCTTATTACAAAATTAATATTTTTATAATAATAGTGAGATATATTTATTATATCACTTGTAAGAAGAATAAATAAAATATATTGTAATTTTTTGTAATAAAAACTTGTCAAAATTAATATGTTGTAAATATTTATGGATGACCCAACAAAAAATTTTTTTGCAAATAATGTGAGATAAAGGGAGTAATTATTATGTGCACTATCACTATAATCTAGAAGATATGTGAAAACAATCACTCCGTGTATAGGAAAACCATAAGGTTATGTATATCTTGCTTTCTCGACATCCTGTCCGGAGCAGGAATTAGCTAGGTGTTTTGTTGTTTGTAAATGTTTGTAATGTATCGCTACAACTTTTCTATTAATTGAGAAGATAATATATACTATGTTTTTCGTAAGAAATTTTTTCAAATAAACATTTAACGAAAAAGAAAAACATTAAACTATTGTTTGGCATGACAGGCTGGGATGGCGGAGAGTTCAACCGGAAGAGAGGTCGCCGCCATGTCATCAGCTACATGTGAAGAACACAACCCGCAAGCTGGGCCACATCATCATCATCCTCATATCGACCAAGAGCAACACCATCCACATCACCATCATCAGATGGCCACGGAGGCGTTCCACATAAGCCGACCATCTAACCCAATTTCCCACATCATCTCTCCTCCTCCCCTTCACCATTCCTCCATCAACATCCTTGGTGATGACCCGTTCAGTGTCTCCAGGATGATGCTCCAAAATGAAGCTTTTCATCATCAGGTGAGTTGCAGGTTATAATAAGTTGGAATGACTAATAGGTAGCCATGCATCCTGATGCATGATATATAATGCTGAGAGCATAAGGTATATTCAGTGAAAAAAGATTGATTCAATAATAAATAATTTTTTCTCTAATCATTTGACATTTTTTTTATCAAATAATATGGAAAAATCTTTTTTTTAAATTATTTATATTATTTTCGTTTATAATAACACAGAATTATATAAGATAACATGGTGATTTTGTTATCTACTTTTGTAGATTGAGCAGCAGCAGCAACAAGAGCAAGTGCTGCAGCAGACACAGCAAGAACAACATCATAAAGTAGGAGTAGTAGGAGGAAGGGCAAGTGCAACAGGGCTGGAGGAGATCATAATGGGGTGCACCAGCACCAACACACCCTCATCTTCTTCTGCTGCTGCTTCTGATATAAAGGAGGTAAAGTGCTATCAGAACCTTTTTGACCCTGAAATCTATGAGATTTCCCTTTGAGCTTTGGAGTTTTGCTTTGGTTGTCATATGAGTCATGACATGGACTAACAAAAGTTAAAGCCCAAGTCACAAAACACCAGAAGGGGAATAAAACGAGTTTGCTCATCACTGCTAATTATTATCGGTATTAAGAGCATGTTAAATCATAGAACTAAAATAAGTGTAGTCATTGATATAATTTATCATCAAAAAATATTTTTGATCCAAATTATATATCATTTATTTCAATATTTGGTTCTATTTAAAAACTAAATAATTTTAAAATTATAGAATTTTTATTTCAATATTTGATTTTATTTTAGAACCATAAGATTCCAAATGATTCTTAAGTGAAAAAGGGACATGGCAAAGATAGCCACTCAAATTTTGTTTCAAATTTGATTCAATTCAATTTTCACACTGGATTTGGCTCATGATTGAAACACTATTTTTGTATTTTGGTCTCAAATTATAGATATAGAATCATATTTAATTAGCTCATGGTTGAACTTGTTCTAATACGTAGGGGGTAGGGGTATCTATGAGGCCGAAATCTCTCATTACAGTAATAGGTTATTACTAATAACCTAGAATGAAAATAACAAATGACGCTCACAATTTTCTTTGATAGTCATAGGATAACACAAGAGAAAAGAGGAAAGAATGCGGCGTATAACAAAACAATCAATGAAAGCATAGAGATGAGAGCAACCAATTAAAAGCCGAAAAAGACACAAAAGGCATTCTAAATTGAACCGTGAGACCGACTTCTTTCTATCTTAGGATCATGTAACATGCAGCTAGCAAAGAGCAAAGAAGCGTTCAGAAAAGGGGTATTTCAACTAGGAAAGAAGAAAAAGGATGCCTTCCTCTCATGCTTTCTTTCTCTTTTAGTTCTCAATCCTGGTATACCAGCAGACTCTCTATATTGCATTAGACTTTCTTTAGTCAAAAGGGATTAACTCAATGACAATCAACCCTTTTCCCTGATCAACAGGTCATGGATTCGATATTTTATGAAACCATTTGAAAAATGGTCTCTTTTATCTCAAGTATAGAACAAAAATAAGATTATATATATTTCGTGTTCTCTACACCCTTCCTTTGACGATATTTTGTGGGATTTGTTACTTTGTTTTGTTGTTATTTGTTTTGTTGTTATTGTTAAAGGCCCAACACCAACCCAAAGAAGACTCAAGCCCAAAACCAATCCTTAACCCCAATATGTATGGCCTAAAGAAGGTGAACAATTCTAGAGACATCTAGAATTTTCTACTCTTCTTCATTCCTTTCCTTATCTAGATTCTTCTCCCAAAATATCTCCTACATCTACACATTCTTCCTACATTCTACGCACTTCCATCCTCCACTATAAAAAGGGTCCAAGACCTTCTCAACTCATCATCCAATCAAGCAAACAAGTCATCCACCAAATAAGAGTCTCCTACCACAATCATAAGAGTCTTTTAAAGTGTTGTGTCCAACTTGTGTAGTGTGTCATTGAGTTGTTAGGCGTTGAGGAGTGAGTTGTGTAGTGAAGCATTAAGTGTGTAAAGTCGTGTTGTAATACTTTGTGTGTTACATCAATAAAAATTCATTGTTCATACTCATATCCTCTACATTTCTCTACAAGTGGTATCAGAGCCGAGATTGCTAACTTGGTACAAAATCGTCGATCCGATTAGTTCGAGACCAAGGAGTCATAACGGATCTATCGAATACAAACGGAGGCGTGAAAAATCTCAATGACAACAACTATAGTTATTGGAGTACATACATTGAGTCCTATTTGTAAGGACAAGATCTCTGGAAGATTGTTAGTGGTAATGAGACCACACCACCCTCCATAGAGAATGCCGATGCATATAGGAAGTGGAAGATCAAAGTTGGGAAGGCTATGTATGTGCTTAAGACTACCATTGTGAAAGAGTTGATTGAACACATACACGAAGCAGATACTCCAAAAGAAGGTATGTGACACAATTAAGTCACTCTTCTCGCAAAAACATGATGTTAGACTCCAACTCTTGGAGAATAAGTTGATGTCTACAAAATAAGGAGGTATATCTATCAATCAATACTTCACAAAAATAAGAAATTTATGTCGGGGCATATCTCAATTAGATTCAGAGTCTAAAATTAGTGAGTCCAGGATTAGAAGAATCATCATCCATGGACTGAGGGCAGAATATGCCGCATTTGTTATGGCAGTACAAGGATGGCCTATCCCACCATTCATCACGGATCTGGAGAGTCGGTTGACCAATCAAGAGACTCTGGCTAAACAAATGACGGGTGTTTCCACAAAGAGTGAAGAAGAAGCATTCTTTTGTGAGAAACAAAGGAGCAACCCTATGAGACATCAACAAAACGGCACAAATTTAGGGGGAACAAAGCATACCCCAGACAAAAGAGGACAGTCACCTAAGGAAATGCATAAGAAACACTTCAAATGCTATAATTGTGGCAAGAAGGACCACATCGCCCATGACTGTTGGTTTAAGAAGAAAAATATTGAAGGAAATGTGGTGACCCGCACCAACCATGATGGTGGAAGTGAAGAAGAGTGGGATATCTATGCATCCTTCGCAACCACGGAGGAAGTTGCCCTTTCAGTATCTCCAAACTCAGAAAAAATAGACTACAACCAAGATTGGATCGTTGACTCCGGTTGCTCTAATCATATAACTGAAGATAAGGAGAAACTGGAGAACATGACAGTGTATAAAGGGAAACAAGTTGTAGTCATTGCAAACAACTCCAGACTTCCGATCAATCATGTTGGGAACACTGTGATTTCACCTCGATCCGGCGCTAACGAGGTACAGCTACAAAACGTCTATCAGGTGTCAGGTATGACAAAGAATCTGTTATCTGTGTCGCAACTGACATCATCCAAAAATTATGTGGTATTCGGACCATAAAATATCAAGGTGTATCAAAATCTAAAGGTCTCGGATACACCAATAATGAAGGGATAAATGTTAGAGTCTATCTACGTCATATCTACTGAATCAGCATACGTAGATAAAACTCAAAAAAACGAGACGACAGATTTATGGCATGCTAGACTTGGGCACGTGAGTTATCATAAGTTGGAGAGCATGATGAAAAAGTTGATGTTAAAGGGTCTTCCTCATCTAAAAGTCAAAAGAGATACTATCTGCGTCGGGTGTCAATATGGAAAGGCTCATCAACTTCCTTATAAGAAGTCAAAGTTTGGAGTAAAGGAGCCTTTGGAACTCATCCACTCAGATGTCTTCGGACCGGTGAAGCATCCATCTGTCAACGGAGCAAAGTATATGGTGACTTTCATTGATGATTTTTCAAGGTACGTGTGGGGTTTACTTTCTTAAAGAAAAATTTGAAGTCATCATAAAATTTAAAGAGTCCGTAAAAAAGGTTGAAGATGAACTTGGAAAAAAGGTACGTTGTGTATGTACCGACAATAGAGAGAAATACACATCAAGTATTCTCGTCATTCCTGAAGGAACACAAGATCAAGCGTCAATTGACATGTCCTACCACTCCTCAGCAAAACGGTGTTGGTGAGAGGAAGAACCGACACTTGACAGAGATATGTCGAAACTTAATACACTCAAAGAATATACCCTTAAGATTTTCGACAGAGTGTATGAAGACGGTGACGCATGTAATCAACAGGTTATCTCAGGCAAAGTTACAGTTCATCTCACCTTTTCAGAAGCTATGGAATGTCAAACCCACGGTCAGCCATTTCCACTTATTTGGATGTGCATGCTACGTCTTTGTCCCAGACCATCTTCGAAGTAAGTTCGACAAAAAGGCAATTCGTTGCATCTTTGTTGGATATGATGATGCAAGGAAATGATGGAGGTGTTGTGATCCTACGACAGGTCGCTGCTACACTTCAAGAAATATGGTTTTCGATGAAGGTTCATCATGGTCATCGACAGAAGAGGTGGTGCTCTCAGATTCTGAAGAGTTAGAAAACAAAGTACACGAAAAGATGGATGAGCAAGAACATGTTGGGGGTGATGAAATCTTCCTAGAATCATCTGAACACTCGAAAAGTCCATGAAAAACAGGAGTGTACGAGAAAACTACTCAGAAGATCAAGATGACAGAAGAGGAACGACCAACACAAATAGAGATTGAAGTAGATCCAGACCAGCAATTGCGAAGATCAAAGAGGGAGAAGAAACCAAATCCAAAGTATGCAAATGCAGCAATTGCAACAGATGAAGATACTACAAGAGGAGGTGAAGATGAAGCCAATCAACATGAAGAATCAAATAACAGATATCTTCACCAAGAGATTCAACTAAGCGAAGTTCGAAGAGTTCCGTCCACTTTTGGGGATGAAAGCAAGAGGGGTCGGTGTTGAGGGGGAGTGTTGAAGGCTCAACACCAACCCAAAGAAGACTCAAGTCCAAAACCAATCCTTGAGCCGAATATGTATGGCCTAAAAAAGGTGAATAATTGTAGAGACATCTAAAATTTTCACTCTTCTTCATCCCTTTCCTTATCTAGATTCTTCTCCCAAAATATCTCCTACATCTTCTACATTCATTCTACATTTTACACACTTCCATCCTTCACTATAAAAAGGATCCAAGACCTTCTCAACTCATCATCCAATCAAGTAAACAAGTCATCCACCAAACAAGTCATCCATCAAACAAGAGTCTCTTACTACAATCATAAGAGTCTTTTAAAGTGTTGTGTCTAATTTATGTAGTGTGTCATTAAGTTGTTACGTGTTGAGGAGTGAGTTGTGTAGTGAAGCACTAACTGTGCAAAGTTGTGTTATAATATTTTGTGTGTTACATCAATAAAGATTCATCATTCATACTCATATCCTCTACATTTCTCAACAGTTATAAACTTAGAACTTTTATTAGAACTGTCCACAACAAAAGTTTTAAAGGGGTGGAATTGTGTTGTTGGCAGGAGTCGGCGGCGGCAGCAGCAATGTCGAACCAACAACATCAAGAAGAGGCAGATCAGTGGTTCAAGTACTCAACATTCTGGCATGAACCTGACAACCCAGATCATCATCATTCCTAGCCAAGATATTTTATCACACAGATCACCGCACCCATTTAACCCGATACCCAAAAAAGGGTCAAAGTAACATTTGATATCACAAATTATACAAGCAAGAGAAACCCAAACTCCAAATGGAGTACTTGAAGCTGCCTCCATCCCTACTTATCTTTTTTACCAGGGCGAAAGAGGCCGAAAGATACTGTCATTCTTCCTCTGCTTTTTCCTTTTTTTTTTTTTTTAATTTTTTCGGTGTTTGCTTGTTTTTTTGGTTCTTTTTTTGTTTGATTGAGTAAATGATCTGATGGTTTAACTGAAAGCTAACTGTTATTTGAGCACAACCAAGCACATTGGATTCTGGGCAAAAGCCAGAAATAAAAGAAAGCAGCAAAAGGAGCTCAAGAAGAAAGAAAGAATTCAAAAGGGGAAAAGAAACGCGAAGAGGTAGTAGAGAGAAAAGAAAAGAAACCTGACAGGTAAAAGGAGAAAAGAACCCGAAGCACATAGGCTCGAGGTAGCTTTTCTTCCTGCATTTGCTTCAGTGTCGTGGAACCATGTGCCGAATTGTCGACCTGAAAATAGGTAGCAGGAGACCAAGAACCGGTGACTGAACTATTTTAGCGACAGATTTCAGAGGATTTATGCAATAAAAACTAGTCTAGACAAGGTGGATCAAGTGATGAGCATGGTAAACTCCGATAATTGGAGTCGCAAATATAAACGTTTTGCTCAAGACCTTATTATAAACAGAAAAAGTTCAAGATCAACTCATTACACTGCTTCAGGACTCTAAATATGGTAGTGCTTACGTTCAAGATCGACCAATTCATCATATCATCAAACTCAACCAAGATAAGCTTTGTCATCAAGCTCATTTTTTAGTGTCACCTTGAGCTTGCTTGATCAACTTGATTTGAGTTGATACGGTTCAATAAACCCAGATAATTAAAGAGATGGATATTGAAATATATGAAAACAGATTAATTGACTATGGTACACCCAAAACAGTAAATTGATGTAACATCAATTCTCAAATTAAGCTCTCTTTTCTCAACAGAGAAATATCTAGATCATCCAAAAGATTGAATGATAGGGATGTGATGTCCAGCTTCTATACCACAAGAAATCCCCTAGTTCAGTCCTCGCCAATCATAGTTGGCCGGTGCGAAAAATGGGACTTAAAGCATGCAGTCACCATAAGCATAAAAGTTCACTCCCTCGCTTATACGGCCCTTGTTTATGGCTCCTCACTCATCTCCAAAACGCGTATATTAATAAGCCTGCTAGTAGGCACGGTAAGCCAACTATGTGACACAGAGATAATCAAATGCACTCCCTTCGTCCCAGAAAGAATGTAATGGATTGATTTGACACGCATATCGATATAAAATTTGACACGTATGTCGATATAAAATTTGACACGCGTGTGATAACGATCAAACGTAGGTTTTTGTAAATTTATTGTGAAACATCAATGACGGTGTAAGTTACATACTTCAACTTAATACATATTACGGGACGATCAGACGTAATTTAATATGAAAACGAGACTTGTATTCATGCGTATAGAATAATACAGAATACGTATATGTTGCATCTTTTATGGAACGGAGGGAGTAGTTTTTTATAAATTTGTCGTGAAACATCAATGATTGTGTAAGTTACGTACTTCAACCTAATACATATTGCGGAACGAGCAGACATTATTTGATATGAAAACGAGTCTTGTATTCATACGTATAGAATAATACAATATACGTATATATTGTAAAATAAGTGGGACGGAGAGAGTAATAGTTATTCATCGCACATCAAATTTCCCTGACGCCAAAGTGACAAATCGATCGCTTTCGGCCAACACAGCAAGAGTCTCTTTCTTACATATTTCGTGTTTCCTTCTGCTATACTTCAACCTGGGGATGACATTTGTACCACATAGGGGCGAATAAAAAAAAGATCGACACACAACTTCTTCTACTGTTATTTGGAAGACTTTAGATGCTCCGAAGAAGCAATTTCGGAAGGAGCTGGGATTGTCATTGTGGTAGTTGATTTGGTCCTGTAAAGAAGTTACAGGAGGAATCATTCTGTTCAGATGAGTGGAATATTTTTTAGCAGCATTGCCAATATTAGCTCAGCCCCTCCCCTGCTTTCCTAAGGTAAAGCCCGTCGTACATCCTTTTTACAGCTTATCTCTTTCCTTTTTCCCTCCTCTTTCGCTCGTTTCGGTTTCAATCCTTACTAAATGGAAATCGCCCTAACTAATCATACGATCATGGCTCTCGGATAATGTCGATCATCCCACCGGGGAGGTTGTACTAGGGAGTTGGTTAGCTATCATTTGTGTAATGTTATAATCGAGGATCCTAACTGCTATCTTCCTGATTAACACCTGGTAAATCCTCCAAAGAACTAACTACGCTGTAGACACCCAGACATTCGCCCAGACAAGTATGCATCAATATGGGGATAGCAATCTATAAACGAGGCAAGGAGAAAGAGCGTGAAAGCAATACATGTATACGTATGGATCACACGCGCCAGAGAAATGTATGAAATATAACAATTACAATAACAGAGATATAGAAATACGAGGCTACGAAAAATGAAATAGATAGTTCTCGGGGAGAGTTTGGGACCAAGACAAGGGTCCTCTTTTTGGTTCATCTTTGGAAGATGCTGTCACCTACTAAAGCAGAGGTCTTTGCATGGATGGCATAAATTCTCCATCCATTAGAAGGATCTAAAAGGTTGTCCATTTACATCCAAATATTAATGGGAAGATATCCAAAAGCAGAGAGATCCTAACGACTCACCCAACAACTGTATACTTAAAAATGTTGTTCCTCTATGCCCTTGGAATTCTGAGTGCACTATGTATATATCGGAAGTAAGATTACCTTAGCGTTTGTCGGGTTATCATATGCTTTTCCCAGGTCTATAAAAAGCAGAAACTATCTTCTATAGTATTAATTAAAAACCTTGTCCTGATATTTAATATCAATACTATTTTATTCAATCACGATTACTGGTTTAGACACGTGATCTCAAGTCTTTAACCATCAAATCAAATATTTCCCTTTTAGGTAAGTGATCTCATCCATCAAATCAAGTACAGCTGGCATCATAGTATGCTTGCTTGAGAGTATATATCATCATCACTTTCATATAATGGTACAGCTGCAATACAAGTTCAGTGAAGGAAAGAGAAGTAATTTCTCACTATGTGTCAAGCATTTTTAGCGAGCAAACACAGCAAAAATGATTTTACTTATAAATGCAGTCGATACAACACCAAATCCAACTCAGCTGATGCAAATAGACAAGTAAACAGATAAGAAGTTGCCTGTTTCTGCATATGGCAAATAGCACCAGAGGTTCTTTTGAAGCAATTGACTCCGGGACATAAGCAGGTAGTACATATGTGCTTCTCCTGTGTAATATTCAAGAAATCAAACATGGGCCTGCTCATACAAGCCAAGAAGGTAAAAGTAGCATAAGCAAACAGCAACCAGAAGTCGAGCCCCTACCTCTTCCGGCTTTGAAATGAACACCACTTATGCTGGTAATCGATGCAGTCTGAGCGAACCAAGGATTTTCAGATAACGTCATTACACTTTGAGAAGGTGTAAGTGAATTCCTCAAGATTCATCAATCCGTAAGACAAGGTTAATGTGGAATAAATCATGCTTCACTGCTTCAATCCCATAAGCCTAAATCATGGAAAACAACAAATAAATGTTAGTTCGACCATTAAATCTCGATCATTATCTCAATTCCTTAAAACAAGTTTCCAAGCTTCGGCTGAGATGGTTGAAAAACCCCAGGAACAAAGGAAGAAGATAGTTGGGATCAGGAACTAGCAATTATTCAAGTCCCTTTGTTTTTACAACCTCATAGCAAGCCACAAATTTTAGAAGAGAAAACATGATCAGAATCTACGCCTGCTCGAAAGAGTACATAACTAGCTCAAATTTTCAAGTTCCCAATGAAACCCTGAGATAGACAAGTAGTTGGTTTGACACGATAAAGGAAAATGTCTCATTGCATATAAGCTATGTCCAATACCAATCAGATCTCGATTGCCAAAGCATAAATCAATCTGTGGTTTGCAGCAGTGCAGAAGTTGCATGCACAGAATATATCGTGGAAACAGGGCCTATATTGAGAGGACAGAGCATGTCGCGTATAATAAACCATGAAAATCATAGCAATACTCGTCCTTCAAAAAGAAGTAGTAGATCACTGAAGCGAAAGCCTTGAAGTGATCTTTAACGCAAACCACGTGGAAGGGCTCGATTGCACAACCTGTTATTTTTCACCTATCAGGCTCATTCACTTAAGGACCATCCAACGATGTGGAAGAATCGCACAGTGACTTTAGTTCAGCACCAGATCAGGTAGTTCCTCAATCTCTTATGATTCTAACATGACCGAAGTTAAAGTTTTCAATCGATTGTCCAAAACAGCAGCAGAAAATACGCTGCAACACAGCAATAAAAGGAATGAACCAAAAAATCGAACCGCGTCCATCAACAGAAACTTCATATCAGAATCCTATAATCAGACCATTGTTGGGAGTAGAAAACAAAAGAAGAAGAAGAATCAAGAGGAAAATGAGTGACGAAACCTCATTGATTTCATTCGGTTCGTACTCCGGCATCGATCGTCTCGTGGTACCGCTGGTCGTCGTCGAGTTTTCGGCGTTAGTTGCCCTAATTTGTCGTCGTCGTCCACATTGGATTGGGCGCATTTTCGAAGATGTGAACGGAAGTGAAAATTTTGAATCGCTCAAAACTTTAAGCGTTTGTTAACATAAAAATTTTCTACCGTATGAACTGTAATTCATAGTTTCATTTTCTTTAGACGAAATTGATCGGATGGGATTCGTTTTGATTGGGTTTGATCCGGTCCATTGCAAATTTTTACTCGATCTAACCCAATCGGTGCCTCGGTTAACAGTTCAATTGCTTTGCTCGATCACATTGACTCAGTCCGATGGCTACGGTTAGAGCAACTTAAATTGAATCCATGTAGAACAAATGCACGCATATTTTAAGCATTCATGTAAAGGAGCAGCTTATCATTACCTCAATCCCGGTTGACAGTAAAACAATGGATAAATTATACTCTTTTTTGTTTCATAATATAGTTTGGTTTGACTCGATTTGTGGATTTGTTGATTTTATATGGATTTTAATATAAAAAAAAGAATTTTTTTCATGATGGTGGATTTTACTGTAACAATTATGAGAGAAGATAATAAATTACTGTAATAGATGGTGATTGTTGTGATATTTTTCCATATAAAAAAATTTAAAAATATAATATATTATATATATATTAAAACGATTTAAATAAATAAATATTATTTATCTTATAAAATGGAGAGAGCAACTAAAAAAATGGATTGGCCATGTATAAAAAAGTAGGACATTCATCCCATCATCTAGCTTCCATGTGGAACAATAAAGCCTCAACAGAAATGATGACCATTGTCTATCGATCGTTATGATCATTATATGTTGGTTACCCTTTCTTATACTCTATCCCATGATTAATGAAACTGAGACCGAGGTCTCCAAAAGGTCTTCATTCAATTAATGAATAACCACAATTTACAAGACAATTCTCCATCATATAAAACAAGCAGCAGTTCACCAAACCGTTCTTCTAAAAATATCCCCAGAAGAACCACCGACGTACCATTACTCATCACGATACGCCCAGAACTCTTCCAAAACTAGAAGAACAAACCCAATAATTCATCACCAACATTGAATCCACAACCAAACCCAAAACCACACCCTTTATTCCCCAAGAATGTCACACTCTCACTACACATCTCTCACCACGAAAATGGAGACACATTTGCACCTCCTCCTCCTGTTCCTCCACCTCCACCTCTCCCTCGCCTTCACCGTCGGCGTTGGTGTCGGCATTGGCGGCACCACCATCGGCGGCCGCAGCAACACCAACAATGGAGTAGCCGTCGGCGGCGGAGGAGGCGGAGTGTGGTTCGGCAGCGGCGGGGGATTCGCAAACCCGGCCCCGAATCCCCCGTCTCCGTCCACCAGCCTCGCCCGGGCCTACACGGCCCTTCAGTCATGGAAATCCGCCATCACTGACGACCCATCTGGCGTCCTCTCCACATGGGTAGGCACCAATGTGTGTGCTTACAAAGGCGTTTTCTGCTCGGATCTCGAGGACTACTCCTCCGGCGCCGTCCCCTCTCGTGTTGTATCGGCCATTGATCTCAACCACGCGAACCTGAAGGGAACTCTGGTGAAGGAGCTTTCGCTTTTGTCTGAACTATCTTTGCTTCATCTGAATAGTAACAGGTTTTCGGGGCCTGTGCCGGAGAGTTTTCGTGACTTGGTTGAACTCACTGAGCTCGACCTGAGCAATAACTTGTTCTCGGGGCCGTTTCCTTCGAATGTGTTGACGATTCCGAATTTGTTGTATCTCGATATAAGGTTTAACTCGTTTAGTGGACAGATCCCGCAGGATCTGTTCGACAGGAAGTTGGATGCCATATTTCTGAACAATAACTTGTTCCAGGGACAGCTTCCCTCGAATCTTGGGGACTCCTCGGCTTCTGTAATTAATCTCGCGAATAACAGGTTCACTGGCGGGTTGCCTGCGAGTTTGGGGTATTCGAACAATGCGCTCAAGGAAATTCTGTTTCTGAATAACCAGATCACGGGTTGTATACCCGATGGGGTCGGGTTCTTCTCTGATATGCAGGTGTTCGACGTGAGCTATAATTCCTTGATTGGTAACATCCCGGATTCGATATCCTGTCTTGAGTATATTGAAGTGCTGAATCTGGGACATAATAAGCTGTCAGGGGAGCTGCCGGAGCTGGTTTGCTCGCTTAAGAACCTAATGAACTTGACTGTCTCGTATAATTTCTTCTCCGGGTTTAGCCAGGATTGTGCCAAGCTGTTTTTCAGGAGTGTTGGGTTTGATTTCTCTGGTAATTGTATACCAGGAAAAGGAATGCAGAGGCCTCCACCGCAGTGTAGCGATGGCGGGGGTGGCGGCGAAGGGATCAATTGTCCTGGAAGCGGGATGCCTTCTCCTCCCAAGCCGCTTCTTTGTGGTTCGTTTCTTGATGTCTTGGGTGCTCCTCTGCTTGGCGGCCCTGTATCTCCTTGAGAAACTGAAGGGGGAGTTCAAGTTTTGGCTTTTGTGTAGTAGTTCCTTTGATTTTGGGGATGATTCATGATTTGATTCAAGTGTATTTAGTCTAATGACCCTGACTTTTGGGTGATGCCTGCTAATCCATTTATGCTCGTGTAAAAGCATAGGTAGGTGCCGTGATGTACCGATTGGCATGATTGTTGCGTCCCTGTGATCAAAGAGCATCTTCTTGGTGCTCCTACTATCACTGTGATCAAAGGCATGTATTGATCAAGTGTATATGTGTCCTAGTTTCGAATTCGTTTGCCAAGACTTGTGCTTCTATGTTGCTATTCATTATTCATGTTACTCAGGTGTGATAATCTTTCATACATCGAAACTCCAAGCTTATTAGCTGACATTGTAATGACCTAGAGGCTATGTCGAGGTAGTTGCCCTTCCGCATGTGTTGCATAGTATTAGACCTTGCCGTATGTCATTGTTGTTAGAGGTATGAGGATCTCTTCGACCTATACAAATTGCAATATTATAGAGTAGCAGGGAAAGGAGTTAGGTGGAGTCGACCCTTCTCGACAACAGTTTTTAACCATCATGAACTTAATAGTAGTAAGACGAATTGAAAGAAAAAACCTAAACTACTCATCAGTGACATGATCCATAAGGAGCAAGGACCATAACCAATGTAGACGATATAATTATATTCTTCTCGTTCTGTAAAAATTATAATATTTTGATTCGAATCGAAAATTTATTTATTTATTAAATTTATATTAAATAATATTAAAAAATAAGAGAAATCAATGAATATAATATAAATAATTAAATATTTTTTCTTAAATTATTAAAACATTATATTTTTTATGAATTCAAAAAAAATAATTGTCATAATTTTCATAGAACAGACCCTATTTCACTGGATGCCGTTACATGTAGCATTCGAATGAATGTAAAACCATCATTGTAGACCGAGTCATACATTATGATGCAAATACTGGAACTCCATTGGTCGAAAATTCGTCATATGCTCCGGTGAAAATCCACGTCACCGAGGCCCAAAACTAGACCCCTGATCGATAATAATACACCAGAAGAAAAAAGAAGTTTCTAGTCGAGTCGGTTGGCGTCGTCTGTCTCCGCCTGGCGAAGGAAATCAACAACACGAGCAACAAAACATCAATCGGAGTCAACAGTTTGAGATATTCGCAGACGAGCAAATTCTCCGAGAATCTGTGCTTCTTCAATGTCGACGCCGGCCGAGTACGATCTCTAACTTATTCTAGCTCTTGCTCGATTGCGAGTCGGATTCTTCCCATGTGATGTGATCTTCCTGAATTGCATTTGTTTTTTTGTTGTTGTTGAATTAGGGTTCATTAAGTTTAATTTGATTTATTGAGGGTTTCGGATCGATGGATATGAGATAGTGTAGGGTTCTTTGTTGATTTGGGGTTTAAGTGGGATCTTATAAGATTTGGGTGGAGTAAAATGGAGGATCGTTGAGCCAAAATTTCGACTAGGGCTTAGTTGATTTTGTTGTGAGTAGCGACATGTTGAAACCAGGATGGGGATTTTTCATACTGTAGGTTGGGGAGAGGTTGTGGGAATTTAGTGAGACTTATGATGATTCTGTGATTCTTTTTGAATGGATATTTGGCATGAAGTGTTGTTGGAGATGTCGAATTGGTTATGATCATCCGAGTCTACGAAGCTTAGTCTTGAAACCAAGCGATGCGAAAGGGTGAAACGGGATGATTCTAAGACTGTTTTCAGTCTTTCATTTTTTCGTATCTTGTATTTTTACTACATATCAGTGATTTCTTGTTGCTTTTCCCTGTTGATATTCCCTTTTTTGTAAATTGTTGGTGGTATTTCTTATGTAATTCCACAGATCAATCTATGTGTTATGTAACTAGTTGTTCTGATACGAGCTGAGCTGATTTATCATACGTTACTCACCTTTGTTGCCAGTTTGTGTGATGGTAACCGTGGTTGTGGAATTTTGTGTAGGTGGTATCGTTCACTTCCACCCATAACCAAGGCTTATGGAACCGCATGTTTTCTATTCACGGCAGCTCTTAAACTTGGCCTGTATGATCCTCGACAAATCGCATTAGTGTACTCACTTGTGTTCAAACGTCTCCAGGTAAAAACTTGTACCAATTGTTTTAGTTTCAGGGAAAGAATTTCTAAACCAGCAATCGATTGCAGAGGTAAAGCGCATTAACTTTTCATGTAACATGACTGCATGAGAGTCTTCTTCGTATTCTTACCTTTATCATGGTGTGGATTAATTTTGAAACAAGCGGACTACATGGGGTTGGTTGACCTGTTGCTTATCCCTTGATTAAATTGAAATTAAAGTAATTATCTAGTCATTGTGTAGCTTGAAAACCTCTTCACTACGAAGCATCAGCTTTAAAATCTCAATTCTCCTTTGAGAATACTATTGTAAGCTTGACGAAAAGCACAGGCCTCTCGGTTGCTATTGCCAGTATAGCTGGCTGAACGATACCTATGGTGCTCATGTACTCGTCATCGAGCAAGCTTGCATTTGGACGATTCTGATACTTCTTACTGTTTGTCAAGAGATTCTTTTTCATTCAGCACTTCTTCCCCTTCCACTGGCGAGAGGAACCTAAGCTTCATGTTTGTCTCTGTATGGAGTTATGTAGGCTCATGTGGAGTCCATGGTCTTGCTCTTTACATGACCACAATACTATGTTTTCTAAAGTTTGCTTGTCCATATGTGTTATGGATCTTTAATTTATGCTGTTTTTCCATCCAGGTTTGGAGATTGTTTACCAACTTCTTTTTTCTTGGACCATTCTCTGTGAACTTTGGAATTCGCCTGCTAATGATGTGAGTTCTTCCTTCATGTCTTGTCTAGATATTGGGAGAATATTAGGTGCAATGCAGTTATTTAAGTGGAGTTTGGCATGCTTCATGACTACTTATGCGATTTGAAAAGGATTGTACTCGCCTTCTCGTGCCCCTATGGTCTATCTAGTTCCTGGCAGTTTCAATGCAGTAATGAAACAAGGTTTTCAAGAAGTATTGTGACCTGTCTGCTGGAAATGTAAAAATTATGAATCTTCTTTCATATGAAAATGAAGAACAAAAATGATACTATTGGTATCAACGTGGGTAATTTAGTCATAAATTCCTATGGAACATCGGGTCCATCGTTCATTCTGAATATTCCAAGAGAGATAGTAATGCCGGATGAAGAGCGTTCTTTAAGATATCTTATTGACATTTCAGAGTTTCCTTTTCGACAATTTTGATGTTGCTTATTTTTGGTTCTTGCTCGGTATTACAGAGCAAGATATGGAGTTCAATTAGAGGGAGGACCATTCGACAGGAGAACAGCAGATTTCTTATGGATGATGATCTTTGGTGGATTGACTTTGTCGGTATGTATGGCATGAGATGAACCACTTGTTTTGGATTTTTATTTTTGTACGTATGATTGATCACGGTAGATTACTGATCTCTTTGTCTTTCAAGTTTGACAATTGCTTGTTGTAGAAAGTTAAGAACCAAGCAATATAGTGCTAGCAATTTTTATTTTTTTTGTCTTAAAACACTGCTTATGATGATTGAGCTCATTGCACTGCACCTGTTTGTCAGGAGCTATAGAGCTTCCTAAAAGTACTAAGACATAAGGGTGTAAGTGTTAGTGACTGGATCTTGCATTTCTTGTCTCATTTTGTTAGGGTTCCTGTTAATAATAAGTTGCCGTTGCTTCTCATTCATTCCTATAGATAATGAATCTTCCCACTATAGTCTGGATTTTCTTTATTTGTTATTGTGTGCCAATAAAGTCTACCAGATGCTTAGCTCACTTGGCATTTGTTCTGCTTTTTGGTTCGATGTTGTGCAGATATTTGCAGCAATCCCAATGTTGTGGTCTCCGTTCTTAGGGATATCTCTTGTATTTATGCTCGTTTATGTCTGGAGTAGAGAGTATCCCAATTCGCAAATCAACATATATGGCCTCTTCACCTTGAAGGCATGTGTCTCTTACAGATCTTGCATTTTGTCCCCTTCACCACCTGTCATCTTTAAGGGCAATAATATCCTTATTAACTTCAATCTGATTGGCATGCAGGGATTTTACCTGCCATGGATGATGCTTGGTTTAGATGTTATATTCGGTTCACCTCTTTTGCCTATTCTGTTGGGAATCGTAACGGGGCATATATATTACTTTCTGACTGTTCTGCACCCCCTTGCTGGAGGAAAGCATATACTGAAGACTCCAAAGTGGGTGTATCCTTAACTGCTCGTCTATCGTCTTGCATGATTGCATCAACATATTGATTTTCTCCATCTTCATTCTTTTCTGGTTCAACGGTTGAAATCTTTTATCTTGAGTCTATGTTGGCATTCTATAAGGGTTTCTTAAGTCAATTTATGGTTAAATCAGTAGTTTGATGACGTGCTTAACATCTTAACCTCGTTCAAGGTCATAAAAAAACATTCATCGTTTAAGCTGTCTTGCATTTTTTAACGCGTGAACAGTCTAGAACAGCAGATTACGAACAGGTCAAATTTTTTTCATTAGTAAACGGTCTGAGTTTATAAACAGGACTCTGAGTCTGAAAAACTTTTGAACGGTCTTTTTATCGATCTGGTTGTCCTCCTTGTTTGATTCTTATTTCATGAAGTTTTAAGTTTCTGATTTTCTTTGCGAGAAATCATGTGTGGTCTTGGCATGCTGCTGTCTTGGTTAGCTTGTGTCTTCTTGCTTAGTTAAATCTTCTTCTTCTCCTTTCCACTTCCCTTGACTCTTCCTAGGACCATGAAAGTCTGTTTCTGGGGTTCAAGTTCAAAGCGTTATTTCAAGTTCTTACATGACACTCAATACTGGTTTCTTTCACTGTTATTTCATTTGTTGGCACACGATTATTTCTATGGTTGCTGCTACCTATGCTTTATAATAAAGCTGCTGAACGGCTGAAAGAAGTTACCTTGACTTGCTTTGCCATAGACATAAAATAGTCGCCAGGTGGAGGATTGGAGCTCAAGTTGCAGCTCCTGCAGCTGCTCGTGCTCAACCAGAGAGAACTACGGGTCCATTCACTGGGAGAGGTCGTAGGCTCACCGACTGATACGCTTGACGGTTTCTCTCTGTAGGAATACTGAGTTTCACTATGTTCAGATACCTGATACAATTGATCATCAGGTTTACAGTAGACTTTCACTTGCCACACGGTGTTGTAGGAAAGATGATGGTGTTAGCGTTCGCTGGTATTGTCTGTATGCTACCTTGGTTTAGAACTGTTCTGACCTTTGTATCTTTGGCTCTTCGCTATCATACATTGGCACAATGAGAAAGTTCATCTGAATCGAGGATCCTTTTGCTAGAAATCATTTGAGTTTGAAAGTTTTTCTTTCGTGTGTGCAATCGCGAAATGTCAGTCATTGGCTTCATCGCAAGAGGGTCATGACGCATATATTGTATGTTTTGATTTGTCACATGAAGCTCCACATCCCGCAGCAGCGCTGGAGTGTGTGGGTGTGCAAGTTATCTTAAGATGTTCTCTATATGATCTCCTGTTTAGCCTTGGTGAGAACTCATTAAATATCCAATCTCTGGCGGTGATACGACCCCTTCGAGGGAAGGATGAGTGCACTCATCTTCTGCTCAAAGCCCATGCTCGTGATTATACCATGGACTCTTTTAATAAGAATCACAATCACGTGAATTGTTTTTATCATCCGATAACATCATCTAATTTTAGTCATCAGAATGAAAATTTGATGGAGTGATTCCCATTATAATTAGATGAAGCTAAGTCGAATATAGAAAAGAGAATACGAAGAAGGGAGAACAAGGATGGGAGAGGAGTTGGACTCGGGCAATGAATGATGAGAAGTCTCCTGAAAAAATGAGGGAGACAAAAACGTGAGCGGCACTCCTTTAAAGGCGTCGTTTTGAGGTCGTTTTGTTGGGTTTTTTCACGGATCGCCTTCTTCTTCTCCTATATCTACCTTCTCTTTTGTCATATAATATAGACTAGACGAGACATCAATAAAAGAGATCATCAGCATCACCAACAGGGTTTCTGTACAGTGACAGAGACATCGTTAGAGAAATCGACAATGTCGTGGCAAACATATGTCGACGAGCATTTGATGTGCGACATTGATGGCAGCGGAGAGCACCTTGCCGCTGCGGCCATCATTGGCCATGACGGCAGTGTCTGGGCTCAGAGCGCCTCTTTCCCTCAGGTTAGTAAGGAACTCGATTGCCCATCATATTTCCTGATTGTTGTACTGAATGATTTGATTATATTTGTCCCTAATATTGCCAGCCAAGGATAAAATCTATATCATTCATTGATTTGAAACGGATCTGATGCTTTTTTTTCCTCAAATTATGTTGATGGTTATTTATAATCAATGGATGAAAAAAAGAATTCCACGCTGACTGGTTAGAATTTAATCATCCCATGTCTATTGGTCCCTACTACAACAACAGTATAGATAGCATCTGCATTCCCCCATTATACATGAGAAATGAAAAATAGACGGCCAATTCAACCAGACTATTATGTCGTGATGTGTCCGTTCATGGCAAACTTGGTCAATCTGTTCAGACATTTGGGTTTTGGTGACTGTCTGTTGTGGTCGTGACAGAGTTGATTTGTATGCTCGACTTGTGCATGTCGATGATAAGCCTTCTTCGAGGATGATAGTCTCATTCATGTTCCTTGTCTTGTTTCTTTTTGTGCAGGTCAAGCCAGATGAGATCACTGGGATTATTAATGACTTCAATGAACCTGGGAGCCTCGCCCCCACGGGACTGTTCCTTGGAGGCACCAAGTACATGGTTATCCAGGGTGAGGCTGGTGCTGTCATCCGTGGAAAGAAGGTACTCTCGTGCTCCCATCTATGCTTTGTCAGGATTGAGTCGTCTTTATGAGAGTTGCTGTTGAAGTATGATCAAAGTCATCTCGCTGAAGGACAATAAACAGGCCCCTGTCGCGGCCACCTTACGAATAGTTATGCTTGTACTTGCAGGCCGTGATTATTTTATGGATGATGCTTTCATAATGGATGTTTTCATGATCCGTAACCTCTGACCGAGTTTCAATGTTTTATTACATGTGTTTGGACAGGGTAAATGTGGCGTAACTATAAAGAAGACCGGTCAAGCTCTGGTTTTTGGAATCTATGAAGAGCCAGTTACTCCAGGGCAATGCAACATGGTCGTCGAGAGGCTGGGGGATCACCTCGTCGAGCAAGGCCTCTAGACAAACACGCTCATCACAATACCATATGGTTCCAATTAGTATTGTCATCTGAGATATAAGCATGTCGTTTCTATTTTGGTTTCCTTCTATTATTCTGCCATCTTGGTCTGCATCATTTAGCCGCAGCGCACAAGTGTTTTAAGCTGTGTCCTGATGCAGATGATGGTCCTGTGATCAAGGATAGAAATGAGCTGGTTCAGTTTTGGATTAATTTAGACTTGCAAGGATATGCCTTGCTAGACTTGCTCTAAATAATGTAATATGTGCATTTTATTCCACTGTGCCAAGCGCCAAAGTTCTGCTCTCCATACTCATTCGAGACATCACAAATCAATAAATGTTACAGATCTTTGTTGTTAACAGTAGCATAAGACTAAAGCATGGAATGTGCTAACATCACAAGGTTCCAACATTAGATATTCTTCTACGGCTTCCTTCGAATTGACCTCATTGAAACAAATTAAATAAAAGAATTAAATTAAGTACATAATAATAAAATTTTGATACGTACAAAACCTAATTGCTACGAAGGAAAGTAATCCACAGCAGACAGAAATAATTGGAGGTCGTTCGCTGGATGACAGATCCTTGCCACGATTTATCAAATTTAATCAAAACCCCCAGAATGAGATTACAACCAGCACATAAACGCGTTATCTCAACGCAACATCATTCCCTCCTCTTCTTCTTATTATATACTCCCAGGCAGCATCACTCACCACCAAATCAACACCCTGCTTCGAAATTCAAAGCACACAAGAGGAAGAAATCTTAGTCGGGAGACTCTCGAAGAAGATGTCGTGGCAAGCGTACGTGGATGAACATCTGATGTGGGAGATAGAAGGGAATCGACTCTCGGCCGCCGCCATCATAGGCCAAGACGGCAGCGTCTGGGCTCAGAGCGATACTTTTCCTCAGGTTGAGTGAGAGGTCCCTTTTGGGTTTTTCTCATTTGGGTATTTTCGTATTTGGATTTGACGCAAGATTGTTGGTGGGGTTATGAACTTCTTGTGGGTTTCTGATTTCAAGGGTTTTGTGGGTACTCTGAAGTTTTAATTTATAGATGATTTTCTAGTTCGAATAATTGATAAATGTTTTGTTGGTTTGTTTTGGTTTTTGATTATGATACAGTGCATGAATATTTTGTGGTGATTCAAGGTTGTGTATAGGATGGCCTGATTAGTATAGTACCGGTGCTATGGCGAGGGAGGTGAAGTGGGTGATGTGTGGAATGGGATTGGGGAAATCGTTGGTGGGTAACTGTTAGATGTTGCGGCTGATCCTCGGAGTGCTGCAAGGTGTGATTTGGACCAACGGGTTTACGGAATTGTGGGGACAGTGATCATGTTTCATGGATTTTATGTTATAGAATCCATTTCGGGTGAAATTCCTTGCGTCCGGGAAGATGGACTGTGTTGTTGTAGATCCTTGGTAGTTTCGTTGCTATTCATTATATATATATATGAGGTTTTATGTGTTGTTGGAGGTGCTTGCATGTTGTTCTAGTTCTATTGTTGGGATTGAGGTTGCTTCCACTGGACCTTTTGTCTTGCTCTTCTTTGTTATCCTGGTTGATTTGTGCAGTCTTTTTTTATTCTTTTCTCGTGCTATTTTGTGGTGCTGTGGTATTTGGCATCTGAACACTGCGCTATCCCTGTGTTTCGAATTTTGCATATTATAGTCCTTGATAATGTTCTTTAAGAACTGGTTCAAGCTTTATGCTATTCCTTCTGATTTGGTTGTCATTTTTGTGCTCCTGTTCAGCCAGAACTGACTGATTTTCATGGACATAAACCGCAGTTGAAACCGGAGGAGGTATCTGGCATCATGAGCGATTTTGATGAACCTGGAACGCTTGCACCAACTGGACTATACCTTGGGAGCACTAAATACATGGTTATCCAGGGCGAGCCTGGTGCTGTTATTCGAGGCAAAAAGGTGAGAGATCGAACATTCATTCAGTTGTACTATATGCTTTCAAATTATCAATCCATGTCCTGAGTACTCTGTAAAATAAGGATTGCAATAATTAAAATAAGAGATTGCTCTGTTTCATTCATCTTTATCGAATTAACTGTAACATGCTTGAAATAGTTCCCCGGCTTGGCTTTAACCCTTGAGCAGGTTCATCAGTACTACTAAGCCCTCAGGTTCCCAAAATCCATTAGCTGGTATCCATATATACTGACACCATTACCTTAGATACTTCTTGAGTTATGCCCTGCAAAAGCTGTTGTTGGCTTCTCTCTCTCTAGATATAGTGTTATGGTAGAAAGAAATAGTGTTTCAGAAAAAGATCTAGATATAGTTTTCGTTTAGAAGAAAAACATAAATTATGTTTTCATTACGGTATTACAGGACAATTATTTAAATATGTTCGTATTGCGAGAAAAGCCATATAACTGCCAATGCACTCCCCGGAATCGTATATCATACCCTTACTGAAGAGAGGGCATTGTATTTCATAGACAAACAAAGACAAATTATTTTTTTTTGGGGTTGGCGTGACATGAGCCTTTTGAGTTTGAGTAAAGATCTCATTAGGATTTGGTATTTCATCAGGGAAGATTATGTGGCCAATCTATATTGAGTTTCTGTCCATTGGCATCATGCCTCCCTGTTCAATTTGGAAAATGAGATATCTTTTAGATATCCTGAATGCATATCAACTGATGCCAATGGGTCTTCTATGCAATCATCAATGCAGGGAGCTGGAGGGGTCACGATCAAGAAGACCAATCTGGCGCTGATAATTGGAATCTATGCCGAGCCTATGACTCCAGGGCAGTGCAATATGGTTGTCGAGAGGCTTGGTGATTATCTCATCGAGCAGGGTCTTTAGTTGGTACGTATTACTGGCTAGCAAGTCATGGCCATGTGTGGTACTACTAAAAGCTTGCTGTTTACCTGGAAAATGTTTGAATGATTTGCAATTTGAGTATACTACTCCAATTATTGTGTGGAAGTGTTTGGCGCTTGAAAGTTGTGTTTGAGTTGTCGCGTGTCTCATATCGATTCTTGTTCTCGTATATGATGCCTATTTGATTGGTATATACCAGGGAGCTTGTATATTTCTTGATTTATGTCAACTTACCATTTCATCTGATGCTTGTTTATCTTGTGGACAAAGTGTCTTACACAATGTCTCAGTCGAGAATCTCATTCTTCAAGCCCTTAACTTTCTAGCTGGATATCACAATAGATTCTTCTACCTTTTTCCTTGCAAAGATTCTTCCACCTTTTTTCATTCATGGGCAAGGCCAAAGCTAAAGAGGAAAGCACGATGACTGCTTGAAGTAGATGGAACAACTAGTGAAGCACAAGCCGAAGTGCACCAGATAAACTAGCTGCTGGTGCTCACAAGCTTTTTTTTCGCCATTGATTTTTTACTGGCTTCAAACAGCAGGGAGAAATCTCCAAGTTCCATGTCGCCATAGCAGATGCATGATTGAGTAGATTTTTACAGTCAATTAGTAATTACGGGATTCACGACAAAATGGATTACATTTGGGATTGCATCTTCACATGCTGCCGAAACCACAAAAACAGCAACCCTCATACAATAGCCGACTACTACTTGATGTTCTACAGGAGACTCCATTGAACTACCCTGATACACAGACATCTAACAACTAACCATTCACATCTTCAAAAATACATGACAAATAGGGACCAATCCAAGTTTTGGCAGAATCAATGATGAACTTACTCCGTGCCAGAGATCAAGGACGCTCGCTCTATCACCAAAACACCAGAACATATGAGAGCAGGAAAGGGATCAGCGAGAACTGAGAAACGCACGTAGCGAAAGAGATCTTGGGCGAGGAAGAAGCAACAGTAGCAGCCGTCACATTGTTCCTAGTTGTGTTGATTGTCCTGCATCAGTGGCAAGAACTTGCACTTCAGCATATTTTGGAAGCATGGGAAGGAAAGAAGGACTCGGAAGAGAAATAGATAAAGATAAGATGTGAAACTTACGCGGCAGTCACATATATGCAGTTATCATAGCCTGCGAGAAAAGAATATGCATGATCAGCACCACAAAACCTTGCTCCTATGATTGCATATACATACGCCAATTACTGGAAAGAATCTGACAATCACGGACCAAAACAATGGCGTATCAGAAGTTTTGATGCATACCAAAAAGAAAGTACAAGAAAGAGTGAAGCTTACTTGGGTTCTTGGTGACCTTGATGCCACTTCCTCCAAAACCACAAGCGATATCAGTCGCTCCATTCTGCTGGTAGTAACTGTTGAACGCAAATGATGCGTGCGAAACCAGCGTGTCTGGCTGATAACAAGGCTGACTGGGCTGTATTTCAGTGCAGTCTACATTTCCCTGACCACATGCCCAGTCCAGAGCGCTCTGCAAATCCAACTGCGAAGCAGTAGAAGAAGCAATGCACCAGGTTGTCGCTCCACTGGAGTTTGTAGAATTTGTACCGACGTTGGGGGCAACAATAGTTGTTCCAGTGAAATCCAAGTCATACACGCTTGTTTCATCCGGGTAAAACAGTCCCCAGTTCCTCTCAGAATCCATTCCAGGTTCCCTGTTCTCATTGAACAATGAGAAGATATAGACATCAAGCTCCTCTCCAGCTTTAGCAGGAGTCCCAGTATCATTGATCACATGGCGAATCAAATTAGTATTGTAGGTCTCAGCATTATCAGGGGTAGCGGCTGTCTCCTTGGCTGCACCTTTTGACGGCCACCCAGTTTCAGTGACCATGACTTTGATGGTTCTGAAATTCAGCGCCGTCAGTGCGAAATAAAGGGCATCTATTTGGGCATCAAACATATTCATATAGAGCAATCCAGTGTTTGGATCCACTACTTCAGAGGACGACTGAAACAATGCGTAGTCTAGGGACACATTGTTAGCCGAATCTCTATAAGCATAATAAGGATAAATATCTATCATAAATGGCGACTGGTTATCAGCAAGGAACTCCAGCAGAGGCTTGAGAAACGACGCAAAGCTACTATTAAAGGCCCCCGCCGAGGGTGGAAATGACCGAGACAAAATCCCGAGAGAATGGGTAGTGGACACCTTGATCTTCTTATGCAAACCAGCTTTCTTCAGCGAAGTGAAGATATTCTGCATCGCAGGTACGACAAGAGCAGAGACATTGCCCGGGGCCTCAGTTACCTCAGCACCAACAGTTATGAATGTGATTTTCGTGGCCGGATAATATGGGAGGATGTTGTTCTTCAGCCAAGTATCAGCGTTGGTCTGGAACTGAGAGAACGGTAGCAAATCCGAGTTCGTTACCCCTATCATAAGCTCCACTCCTGTGTTTGCAAAAGCCTTCAGGACATCGATATTGGCATCGTAGATCCTCAAGTACTTGACGTTATGCTGCTGGACTAGTTTGGCCACTTTGTCAGGGGTCGGGAGGTCATCGGCATTTCGCCTGTAGCAGACTCCAATGGTGCTTCCTTCGGAGAGATCTGTCCAAGAACATCGAAAAGTATAGGTCAAGTTAACAACAATGAGAATGCAGATTGCCGCCATTCAAAGCTTGTAATTGAATTTCCTTGTGGAGACTGTGTTTAGGACGCCAACGAAGGATCGTAGTCGATTTCACCGCAATCTAGTCGAAACTTCACACAAGCCTAAGTCATTCAGGTCTCGTGGCCTCGAGTACACTTTCCTAGTATGGCAATTCATACATGACGGTGTGTTTGTTTTCAGGATGGGATTATGAAGGATAATTAGTGCTTCCGACTATTTGTCTCGGGACTATTTATTCTGGGACTATTTATTCTTGGATTATTTATCCGGGGTTAACTGTTATCGAGTGTTTGTTTGCATGGGACTATTTAGTGTCACCCCTCCCCCCACTAATTAATCCGCGTACCTAAGTGGGATTAATAGTCAACCCTAAAAAAGAAAACAACCGAAACAACCCAACAAACACACGATAAGAAGTTAAATGGGATTATTTATCTTATCCCCTCCATCTAGTCTCCAAAACAAACACAAAAGTGTCAAGTTGGTCATTTACATAGCGAGACCTGCTATGCTAGAATCAAATCAGGATACCCATTGCCGAAAAGCCATGAACTAATGTACCAATGAGGGAGTTTCCAAGCGACGACCATAGCATGGTCTTATTTCACATTGTTAGATATTCATTTTTAGACCACACATACTTATACCATCGTCGCGGCTGTCGCCTAAAGCACCCTTTTCATGTGCTATACAAAGAGTACAACAACTACTCCTTTAATTTCGAGCCTTTTGGCACACCTCTATTATAATAATTAAACCCTAAACTACACAATTAAACACACCAAATAAACAATAATTAGAAACTTAGGAACACAGATTAAGTTATAATGGGAACAATCAATGTGGTTAAAATAGCAATAGGGTAATGATGAGACAACTGACCCAAAAGAAGAAGAAGAACAGCAGCGAGCAAAGCAACAACAGCAGCCTGTGAGGAGGAGCGCCGACACACGAGCCTCGCCGCCATTGCCCGGTCTGGCCGCAAAATCACACCTCACTTTCTCTCAAGCCAACAACACCTACTCGTCAACTCTTCTTCACACCTTCAATGTTGTAGTCACACTCACTCGCCTTCGCTGTCGGTGCAAACTGCTATCGTTAACAGAGACAAAGAGAAATGAAAAATTCACCAAAATGCAACACAGAAAAAGCACAGGAAGCCGCGGCACAGGACACAGGAGAATAGGAGTAGCATAGTTTTTGCTTGGATTTGTTTGCTTTGTTTGCTTCTTCTTGTGTCTGTGTACAGGAAAGGGGGCATGGCAGTGTGCCGTTGTAGCACCGGATTTGAAATCTTACTATCGGTTCTGGTTTTCAATCCAGACTGATGGCGTCTCGATTCCGAAGCTGGGGGCATGTTTGTTTTTGTTTTGGCCCCAACAACAGCAGATAGTGGTGTCTCATTGGTCTCTCATGTCATATCTTTGTCCTTCTCGTGGACAGATAAATTCCTGGCTACATATTACGGGCAAAGGTGACATTACCAAAACCTTTCTTTTCTAGTCCCTCCTATTATTTGGGGAGACAAATATTGAGATGCATATGACTAGATTTTTTTCCTGATTGGAAAAAAAAAATCTCAATCCAATATCCACATAAATGATTTTTTCAATCTAATGCATTCGTACATAGGTAAAAAAAAAAGACGATATGTGTCTCTCTTCTGAAAAGACGCTCTAGGTTGTTATGGAAACTTAGATCGTCATTCGCCCCTTCAAGCAAAACATCCTCTGCACCTCCTTTTTTATGTTCAGTGTGCCAACACAAGACAACGATATTTGCAATGAAACAATTGAAATTCGTTGGTTCTCAAGGAGATGCCTACCCATTATTCAAATCCTTATCTCCTTTACATATTTCACGATTTTCGACCGATGCATCAACCCCTCGTCGGCCTTGGGCTTACCCACTTGGATTCATGGCTTTGATTGTGTCAAAGATCGAGCCTTTTCGCATTTCTTTGGGGTCATATATGATTATGGGTGAAACAGCAAAACTTATTTGGGATTTCGATGAGAAATTGTGCAATTGGTATTGAAATTTTGGAGCTTTTTGAGAAAGGAGATGCAGTGGGGAGAGTGTGAATGAAAGAATCAACTGCAGGGAAGATTGTGAGAGACGCTGTGCGTTTTTTAGCTGTCTAAAAATGCTGCGCGTTTTTCTTCAACAAAGACCCTGTGCGTCTTTTTTCTTTACCCCGTGCACAGAGGCACCAGATTGGAAATTTAATTTGTATGACGTTTAGATTCGGAATATTTTTTTTACGTTGTACCATTTTAGGCAAAAAAATTCCATATGACCGGAGAATCAAATATAGTTTTGTGTAAAGAATTCAACGAATATATGTCATAATACATCTAAATTTAGATATATATATATATATATGTGTGTAAAAATTATCATAAGATATCATTTTATAAACTTATTTCAAAGAAAATATCACAAAGAGAATTTTATCCCCGCTATGTACCATTTAAAAAAAAACCATTTTTTCCTATTTTGCCATTTTTATTTATTTTTTCATTGTATTTTCTTTCCTTTTTCTGTCTATCATTGATCATCTCCTCTCCTCCTCATCTTCGATCATTATCATCTCCATCATTAATTATCATCGATCATCATCATCATTGATTGGATTTGATCGCGAATTGACTATGTATTTGATCAAAGTTTAATCATCGATTATCAGTCGTCGTCATCATAGATCATCGATCTTCATCTGTACGCATCAGTCGTACAAAATCAATCAATAACGCATTTATTCATCATAATAACCACTTTCATTCTAGAAGAATCGTTTTATCATGACTACTATCATTAAAAGTGAAACTCAAATCGATCAATTCCAAGAAAACTCATTTCACAAACCCTAAAATAGACACAAAAAAAAATCAAACCCAAAGTCAATTAACTCATCACACAACTCGTCAAACCCTAATCGCAGTCCCAATCAATTGACCGGACGACAATGAGACTGCTGTAGACAATGACAACGACTAGGGTAATAACGGGGATAAGAGAGAGTGGAGGGAGAGACGAAGGGAAAGGAGGAGGAAGAGAAAACAGGTGGGGTGAAAGAGATTTGCAGGTTTGCTACGGTGGTGGGTGATTGGAGAGGATACGATGAACATTTTTAATAAATTCGAATCTCATGAGAATTAGAAAACATTGATGATATCTTTTTAAAATAAATCTTTAAAGTGATGATACTTTTCAGTAATTCTTTCTAAATTTAACGGTTGAGACTAAAATATCAAATGGAGATTCATCTTGAGATGAGAGATTAACAATTAATAGACTCATTATCATAAAGTATGTTTCATATTCTTAAATACATCTACCCTCGCGTTTTAATCTCAACCATTAATTTATATTACACAGATCTAAGGTTATGTCTGTCATGACATATATCAGTTTTTTTTTTTATATAATTTTATGTTAAAACATTAGTTATATCGTGGAATCGATCAAATATTATTTGATATAAAAATTAAGTTAATCAATTAACTGTGTGATTTTTAAATTGTTATATTTTTCACTCGATTGGGGCATATATTCAAACTTTTGGAGTTTTATCAAGTACTTCCACCATCCTATAAAAAATATAACGGTTATATGCATAAGTAAAAAAAGTTAATCACATTATGTTCATTGATGAATGTAAATTGTTGTATGCATGCTAATCATTATAACAAACCAGGCTAAAAAAATTTCACATGAAAAGAATGGAGGTAGATTTGAATGATTATATCAAATCTATCATTAATCGTCAGAATATGAATTTGCTCATGACAAAATGATCCGATTAAAAATCAAATAAAAATCTTTCTTCAAAAAAAATAAAATAAAAAAATAAAAAAGTATCGTTAGAATATGAATTTGCTCATGACAAAATGATCCGGTTAAAAATCAAATAAAAATCTTTCTTCAAAAAAAATAAAATAAAAAAATAAAAAAATATTGTATTATACATCCATACGAGACAATATCTTGAATACGATTTCATAAAAATCATCATTGTAAACCAGAAAGTATAATCACACGCATTGAGAGACTCAAACGAGCACCCACACGACAACCTCATCAAACCAGAACATATATAGATCTATCGTCAATAGTATCAGAATTCTAGAAACATAATCATCAAGTTCACTCAACTTTGAACTTCATGGATCTTAAAACACACAAACATGAACGCTGACACAAAACGCCCAAATCCCCAAACCAATTAATCTCACCACCACCACCACCGCGTCGCCGCCGTCGCCGTCGCCGGAATCCGACGATGGGGAACAAAATCGCACGAACAACACAGGCATCGGCGACGGAATACTATCTCCACGATCTCCCCTCATCGTTCAATCTCGTACTCAAAGAGGTGATCGGCCGCGGCAGATTCTTCAAATCCATCATCTGTAAACACGATGAAGGGCTCGTGCTCGTCAAGGTGTATTTCAGGCGAGGAGACCCGATTGATTTTAATGAGTATGGGTATCGGTTGAAGAGGATTTTGGAGGTGTTTCGATCGATACAGGATCCTCACGTTTGGCCCTTTCAGGTTCACATGCTTCGCCTTTGCTGTGATTTTGATTGATTAGGGTTTTTTGGGGGTGGGGTTTAGGGATTTTGCTGGGATTGAATTGTGTTGTGATTTGTTTGGGGGTTTGAGTGTGGGATTTTTCTGGCTTTGGTGTGTTTGTTGGATGGATTCAATTGGGTTGTGTTTTTTAGTTAGGGTTTATGGGTGAGTGAATTCGTGGGGCATTGGTGATTTTAATGGAACTGAATTGGGTTGGGTTTCTTTGCTGGGGTTTTGGGGTTTATGGATTCGTTTGGAGTGGTGATTTTCATGGACATGAATTGGGTTGTAGATTTTGTTGTGTGATTTTTCTTGTGGGGATTGGTGATATTCATTGAATTCAATTGGATTGTGTCTAGTTATGGCTAGCAACGGACAAGGCGGCGTATGTACTGAGGCAATACTTCTTCAACAATCTCCAAGATCGGCTTAGTACCCGGCCTTTTCTTAGCCTCATTGAGAAGAAATGGCTTGCTTTCCAGGTTCGTTGCATGTTTTT
>JAOVYX010006588.1:0-36478 GCA_035668315.1 Drosera spatulata | reverse complement strand
TGTCTTTGTAGCATATCCAATCGTAACGGTTTCCTTAATGGAGAAGAAACTAACATTTTTTATATATTTGTTCGCAGATGTCGTCATCCGGTGATTCTCGGGGTAGACGTAGTACTTTGCGTGGACGATCCAGCGGACGCGGCTCTAGTTCACGGGATCGTCGTTCTGACAGGAGTATCTCGAGGAGCTATGAGGATACGATCCTTGCAACGGAGGGAGAGCCCCAGCATGATCATTTTGACATCATGCTGGATGTACAGCACGATCATGGGCAGTTCGGCCCGGTTATGCCTTCGGCCGTGCCCTCTCCTCGTGCTTCTAAATCGGCACGGCCATCATCATATCGTGGCAGTAGAGCTAAACTGTCAGAAATCGATCCTAACTCTCCGTTACACCCAGATACACACTGATAAGATATTTACCTTTTTTTTCCTTTTTGGATTCTCCGTTACATATTTGATCTTCGATTACTAGAGGTATTTATCAAATACTTATGTTGGCATTATATCATGTAGGTTTTATCACAGTGATGTAATCAGGACGGTCATTGCATCGTTCACGGCCTTCTATGAGGCGTTGTGGACTACCTATTCAGAGGTTCCACTACATGCGCATGATCGCATGTTCGGATGGTTCTCGGTACGAGCCCAAAAACTTTTTTATATGTTATCTCTAATTTTATTTGGATATATGCAAATGTAATATAGAATTTAATATGTTCTATTGTTTCTTTCAGGCGCAGTATACCTGCGATCCTTCACTCCACGCACGGATACGCGCTGGATGGGAGGCGACGTTGAAACGTCGCTTCCCAGACATCTTCTACAGGGCTCGAATCGCCATCATTGAGGGGCGATTCGACAGCATACAGTGGATGCCCTTCGAGCTTCAGATGGAGCCCTTGGAGAGGCAGTGCACGAGTGAGGATTTCCAAACGAAATCCGACATCGCGCAACAAAACCGGGCGAAAGGGATCGCGACACACACTCAGGGTAGTGTGTCCTCTGTCACCATCGGGAAGAGGATGGTTAGTTTCTCGTGTTTTCTTTTTCATTCGATACATTCAAGATTTATACGTGTTATATCGTTTCATTTATAAAATTTCATATCACATTCATTTACGCTTCTTTAACTCATTGTTTTGATTAAATTGTTTCAGGAGACGGCCTTGAAACGAAAGGTCTTGGGCTCCGAGGTATTTATCCAGACTCATAAGAAGTCGGATGCCCCTGGAGTTGTAGAGACGATTCAGGCAGGGAAGTCTATAGCGGACATTCCGCTAGTTGATGAGCCTGCGACACATCTTCGGGTACGTTTTCTTTCGCTCCTTATTCATTAAATTTAGTTTTAATTACATTTCACATTACTAATGTATTACTAATGATCTTTTGTAGGATTCATATTTTGAGCGACTCGGTCAGCTGCCCAAGTCGCAGATGGATGAGTCTGTCGATCCCGAGGTTCCTCAGCAACAATTTCAAGCAGCGGCTGATCGGGCTTTCTTGGAGGTCTCTCGGACCGACAAGGGGAGGGTATATGGCATTGACTCAGCTGCGAGCCAATTATACCCCCGATCCATGCTCAGCTCTTCATCCAGGAGTCAGTCGCTAAGCTCTCGGGGAATTCCAGATGATTACTATCAGTTGAAGGAAGAAGTCCTCGCTCTCCGACAGAGTCAGGCCAGGATGGAGCAGCAGATGGCCTTCCTCTTCAGGAAGATGGGCGAGGATCCTTCCACATGTCATAACGAGGCTGGTAGAGCTCTTCCTCAATCTCAACCACCTCCAGATGACGATTCCTGTCCCCCAGAGCAGCGCGATATTAGACCAGCTGGGCATTGATGCCAATTAGGCTGTTATAAACTCATTATATTTGTATAATTCAAAATTTTACTTCAATTTGATTGATGTTTGTATATTTTGTAGTTTCTCGTTGTTTCACGTACCTGTATTTTTATGGGTACGGATGAAATTCTGTTTTATTTTTTTAAAAAAATAAATCTCAATTAACGACGGAATCCATCGCAAAGTATTTAATATTTTTCGTGATATTTAGAGACGGATTCCGTCGCTAAGTATTTCACATTGTCCATGATATTAAGCGACGGACTAAGTTTTTGAACATTGCCATGATATTTAGCGACGGAATCCGTCGCTAACATATACAAATTTTCCATGATATTTAGCGACGGAATCCGTCGCATAGGTTTGCAGGTTTTGAAAAAGGAAATTAATGACGGCAAAAGTAAATCCGTCGCTATATAATTTTTTAGCGACGGATCCGTCGCTAAAATTGGGTTTAGTGACAACGTTAATAGCGACGGAAGGGATCCGTCGCTAAACAATTTTTGCGACGGAAATTTTGCTTTTTACGATGGAAAATTTCCGTCGTAAAATAACCCTTTTTTGTAGTGATGGCCTCCAATGATGAAGAAATAACAAATAAAAACCGGAACAATCTTAACAAATTATTATGCTATTTATTGTTACTAATAGTTTTTAACATTGTAACAATCATTTTCTTCCTTCTTGTAATTAAATACATATTTTGAGAATATGATGAATAATAAAAGTTTTTAATACATATATGAGTGAAATTTTATAAAATTCTCTTCAACAATTGTTCTAGGATCTGATTGATTTTATAAATTAGACAGCTTACAACAAATCGCAGTATTACGAAAAAAAATGATAATAACTAAATTTTCAGTACTACCATCAAAATGCTATATCCATATTTTTTGTATATGATTTTTATTAAAAATAAATAAGTTTAATATTTATCACTTTGATATGTTTAAAGAACTATGACAAGCCTCACAAAGTTGGAATTCAAAACACTAGACCTATCAGGAGAAAACCATCTATCATGGATTTTTGATATTGAATTACACCTAGATATAAAAGGTCTAAAATATACCATAGTTAAAAACAACGAAACAATCCCATAAGGAAAATGCTCAAACACTGATCTTCCTGAGGCATTATCTCCATGAGGGGATGAATCTGAATATCTTACTGTAAAAAATCCGTTCGTTTTATGGATTAGTTTGAAAGGAAGATTTGACCATTAAAAGTTGATATTTCTTCCAAATGTCATGTATAAATGGCATACTCTTAGGTTGTAAGATTTTAAATCTGTGTAAGAATATAATTCTTCAATGTTCAGTATTACCTCACGTATGACTTTATGTGAAAAGCCTATATTTGAGGAGGAAATGCTAAACAAAACATATTTCACTTTTCACCCCACAAATACAACTCTGATGCATCAATATCAGATTCTAAAATTCACTAAGTATAGTGAATTGCTTTCATTGCTTCTGGTTGCTGAAAAGACTCAGGAGTTGTTGATGAAAAATTCTCAGGCTCGTCCAGTTGGTTCCGTCCTATTGTCTGAAGCAATGACCACCAGAAGTGACAATTGGCGAAAAAGAGGACGTGGTCGTAGAGGTGTTCGTGGTCGTGAAAGATTCCATAATCGACGCTATAATCCAATTGCAAGTGTGAGCCATCAGAAGAGGATGGATGGAAATCAGACACAAAGGAGGGAAAAACCTCCATATAACAGACCCAGGGAGAATGCCAAAGGAAAGTGTTATACTTGTGGGATGGAAGGTTATTGTTCCAGATCTTGTAAAACTCCCAAACACTTTGTTGATTTTTATCAAAACTCCATTAAAAATAAAGGTAAAGCGATGGAAACAAACTTCACAGAAGAACAGTCTCAATAGATTCCACCATCTGAAAAAGTTTCAGATTTACTTGGATGTTCCAATATTGAAACAAACAAAGAAGACGCCGAATATGAAACCCTTGAATGGTGGAAATATATTACTGATTCTCTTTGAAGTTTTTACTATTGTATTTCCAGTTGGGGTTTCCTTTTTTATTTTCAAGTAGTGTAATAAACTTTGTATTAATAAAGATTTTATTTACATAATTGTCATGGAAGATATATGCATTGTTGATAGTGCAACGACTCTTACAATCCTTCAAAATAAGAAATATTTTTCAAATTTAAAGATGGGTGAAGCAAATGTGAATACAATCTCTGATATTTCGAAGATCATTGATGACTTTGAAAGTGCTCATTTTACACTACCAAATGATACGTAAATCTATATCAAACATACTTTGTTCTCTTAAAAATCCAAAAAAAAATCTTTTAACTTTCAAGGATATTTTCTTAACGGTTTTCTTTTAAAAAGTACAAGTAAAGATGGAAAACAATATCTTTATATAACCTATTTCATTTCTGGAAAGAAGCACAAACTTGAAAAACTTTTGACATTTTCATCAAGGTTATATTTTGTTAAAATCAAGATTATTGAGTCGTATAGTGTTATGGATTCAAAATCTATTGATCCTAACACAATTTCGTTATGGCACGAGCGACTTGCTCATCGTATCATCGAAAATACCAACGGACATCCTCTTAAGAATCAAAAAGGTGTTTTAAAAAATAACACTAATCCTTGTATTCCTTGTTCACAAGGTAAGTTAATCACAAGACGTTCTCCATCAAAATTACCTTGCGAGTCACCTTTATTTCTTGAAAGGATTCAAGGAGACATTTGTGGTTCAATTCATCTAGCATCTGGCACATTTAGATATTTCATGGTTTTGATTGATGCTTCTATAAGATGGTTTTATGTATGTCTTTTTTCTACTCGTAATGTTGCTTTTCTCAAAATTATTACTCAAATTATCAAATTACGAGCTCATTTATCAGATAACCACATCAAGTCTATTTGTCTTGGTAATGTTGGAGAATTCACTTTAAAAATATTTGATGAATATTGCATGTCAATAGATATCTCAATAAAACACCATGTCCATACACAAAATGCTTTAGCCGAGTCATTCATAAAAAGAATCCAATTGATTGCTAATCCTCTATTCATGAAAACAAAGTTGCCTATATCTACTTGGGGGCATGCGGTATTACATGCTGCAAGTCTTATTCTCATTAGGCCAACGGCTTATCGTAAGTTCTCTTCGTTACATCTTGTTAAAGGTCAAGAATCAAATATATCTCATCTAAAAGTTTTGGTGCGTTGTATATGTTCCTATTGCACCACCACAACGTACTAAGATGGATCCATAAAGGAGACTTGAAATTTATGTGGGTTTTAATACGTTTTTTATTGTGAGATATCTTGAACCTCTTACTGGAGATCTTTTCACGGCACATTTTGTAGATTGTCATTTTGATGAAACTTTATTTCCTACTTTGGACAAAAACAATGTTTTACTTAAACCAAAGTTCGAATTTTCTTAGGGGGCAATGAGATTACATGGATTAGATATGCGTACAAATCAATATGAAAATGAAATAAAAAAAATTATTCACTTACATGATATTACAAACCAAATACTTGATGCTTTTAATGATGCAAGTAAAGTTATGAAATCGCATATACTTGCAGTAAATACGTCATCAAGAATAAACATACCTCAAGAGAAGGATGTTTTAGAGACCTTACTATGCCTCATATTCTTGATGATAAATCACGTCTGAAACGTGGAAGCCCAACAGGTGAAAAAGACACTATACCACGAAAAAGAAGAAATTGTAAAAATATTATCTCAAATGTCCCAGAAAAGACAGAAATCTCACATAAGGAATTATCCCCTGAAAAGGATAATCTCCTAGATGAGATTGCACAGCCTGAAAATCAAGAGATCTCGATCAATTATATGCATACAAATCAAGTATAGGACCGAGAAGATGTCACTGTTGATGACATATTTGCATATGCTATTGCATCAGAAATTGATACGTCTCTTGAAGCCAGAAGTGTTCAAGAATATAAACAAAAGGAGAATTGACCAAAATGAAAAGATGCAATCAAGATAGAATTGCAATCTTTGTTTAAAAAAGAGATGTTTGGGCCTGTAATTCCAACACCAAATGGCATTACCCCTGTTGGAAATAAATAGATTTTCTTTTGAAAATAAAAAGAAAAAAATGAGATTGTGAGATATAAGGGTAGACTAGTAGCCCAACAATTCTCACAAATACCTGGTGCAGATTATGAGGAAATATATTCTCAGTAATGAATAGAATCACTTTCCGTTTCCTCATTGGTTTGGTAACCACGCAAAATCTTGAAACCAGACTCATAGATGCTGTGACAGCATATTTATATGGATCTCTTGATCAGGATATCAATATGAGAATCCCTGAAGGATTAAATGTGTCAGAGACACAAAAATTCAATCAGTTATACTCAGTTAAACTACAACGCTTGTTGTATGATTTAAAACAATCTGGTCGTACGTGGTACAATCGACTCAGTGAGTATCTAATTAACTTGGGATACAAGAATAATGATGTATGTCTATGTGCCTTTATAAAGAAATCACAAGATGATTTTGCTATCATCGCTGTGTATATGGACGATCTCAATCTTGTAGGTACTGCACAAGATCTCGCAAAGATTTTGAAATGAAAGTGAATTTGGCACACTAAATTTTGAAATGAAAGATTTTGGCAAGACTAAATTTTGTCTGGAAATACAAGTTGAACACTTAACAAGTGAAATTTTTATCCATCAATCGCTATCTACTGAGAAGGTCCTTTCTCGGTTTTATATGGATAAAGCCCATCCCTTGATATCTCCAATAATTGTTAGATCATTAGATATAAAGAAAGATGAGTTTCGACCTCCAGAAAAGGAAGAAGACATCTTAGGACCTTAAGTACAATTGGTGCGTTTATGTATCTTTCTAATTGTACAAGGTCGGACATTGTTTTTGCGATTAACTTATTAGAAAGGCATAGTTCATCCCCGACAAGAAGACACTAGAATGGAATCAAGCATGTCATGCGATACCTTCGTGAAAGCATTGATATGGGGTTACTTTATATAAGAGGAGTGAATCCATACTAGTTGGACTTGCAGTTGCTGGGTACTTGTCAGTCCACACAAAGCAAGATCACAAATAGGTTATGTGTTTACTTTTGGAGATACTGTAATATCGTGAAGATCGGTGAAGCAGACTCTTACAATAACATCTTCCAATCATTCTGAGCTTATTGCAATGCACGAACTACCTGAGAATGTGTGTCATTGAGATCCATGCTACAACATATACAAGAGTCATGTAGGATGCCTTCAGTTTGTGAAAAGCCGGCAATCTTATAGGAAGATAATGCAGCTTGTGTTGCACAACTCAGAGGAGGCTACATCAAAGGCGCCAGAACTAAGCATATATCACTAAAATTATTCTGGACACATGATCTTCAAAATGATGGGGTCATCGATGCGCGACAAATCCGCTCAAGTGACAACTTAGCAGATTTATTCACAAAAGCATTACCCGGAGTAACCTTTATGAAGCTCAGGCACAAGATAGAAATGAGAAGGCTTAATAATCTTCTTGTACAAAATTTCAATGTTTAAAGGAGTTTTGTTTGAGGGGGAGATTGTACTTTTTTTCCTTCGTCAAGGTTTTTATCCCACTGGGTTTTTTCTGACAAGGTTTTAACGAGACAATATTAATAAGTGATAAATACATCAAGGGAGAGTGTTGTAAATTATTCAAATATAATTATCCTTCGAAAATGATGTATTTATACCTAAACCTATATTCTTTAGATATTATCTACTTTTAAGACTATTAAAAGGGCTTACCTAATTAACTATTAATTAGACTAATCATCTTAATTAGGTGAAAAAATTAGGTATTGATTAGTCATCTTGAGTTATATAAAAAGAGCTCATTTGTAAGTTGTTATATACACATTTCTAAGAGAAGAAAACCTTTCTTTCTCTCTATATTCTCTCTTTAAATAGTTTAATTACTTTATTAATTCCGACGTTTTTCGTCTGACGAGACCAAATTGGGAATATTAACGAATCAGTTCAATCGGTAAAAGCACTTGTTCTACAACATAACTCATATTTTATGATAGATTTTTGTAAAATAATTTTTGATAGTTTCGTCACTCATGTTAGTCAAATTTTTTATGGATGTATCACAAAAAAGGTTTATTGTGAATTCTTTAAAGAAAGCGTTATTATTTTCATGGGATGAAAGAACCAACCACGAATTTACTACTCCCTTCGTCTAAACAAAATATTTTCTTCGTCCTAATTTATTTAAAATTATTTGATTTGATATGAGATTTTATACATATATTGAATTTTTTTTTAAATTCAATAAAAAAATAAATATTTATTTTAAAGATAGTGAAGTTGACTAGAACAGAGAACTAGTGGGGCCCATCGTAGCATGATAGCTTTGATTTTTTTAAATTAAAAAATTGGTAAAAGATTAAAAGTTGCAATTAAGTTGGATAGCCTAAAAAAAATGTTACATGTATTATGGGAATAGAAAGTACAATATTTTAACTTTTGACACTATTTATCATTGTATGAGACCTTGTTTTATCATCAGACGATACAAATATGGATTTTTTTTTACACAGATTAAAATATATAACATAAAATATCATTAGAGTTTTATTTACAAAAAAATTACACAAACATTACTTCATCGTACAGCAAGACGAGACAAAGTTCACCTTGATATTTACACACAATGATTACATTCGTTATTAGATGGAGGGAATAATTACTCCCTTCGTTCCACAAAAAATGCAACACTTTCTTAAATTGGATGTCCCATAAAAAATACTCTTTTTATCTTATATTTATCGAAACGTTTTGATCCGTCATGAAAATTTATGTGTGTCAATGAGTGTGAAGTTGTATAGATTTTGATAAAGAAAAAATATTTTTTGTGGTGATGGAGTTTACTTATCGGTTGAGAGAAGAGTTAGTGGATGTACTATTATAGATGGAATTGATTTGATTTTTTTATGATAATAGGTTATCAAAAAAACTAAAAGGATTTATTTATTTTGGGACAAAAAAAACGGTTTTGATTAATATGGGACAGAGAAAGTCCAACATTTCTATAACTGTAACATTTTTTATACAAAACTATCAGAAAAACTCATAGTTTTTATTATATATCATATCAATCCATCCCACTATTTTTTCTCCTTATTTACTTTTTCTCTCCTCTCTCTCACAAAATTAAAAAGAGAAATACTCCTAAGTCATTTGTAAAAAATTCAACACACATAATTCTTATACCGATCAATTTATTACTCCCTCCGTCTGATTATTTTTGTAATAATTTTTGTCAATTTGGTCCATCCTAAATTCTTTACTGTGTTTTTATATTTCAAAATATTTATGTGGTTACTAATTAAAGAATATGAAAAGAGCAAAATTGTGTGATTGAGAAATAGAATTAAAATATAACGAAGAAAAATCAAAATTTACATACATTCAATCAATGTTACAGAAATAATGGGACTAAGGGAGTGCATGTTTTGTGTGGTGGAGGGAGTAGAACATATATTATTCCCTCCGTTCCATATTATTCGTAACGTTTTGCTATCTGCGTCATTTCAAAATATATATCCCTTGGTCTTACACATTGCTAAATATAAATATCCCACATAAATTATAACACTTTCTCCATTATAGGGGATCAAATATCTAAATTATTCCAATTTTATATCAAATCAAATTTTCTATCATTATTTTTTCTCTATCCATCCAATCATAATTTCTCTATCTTCTCACAGGGGTAAACTTGTATTCTCTTCGTCCCAAAAGAATTATAATCGGTTGAACTGACACGATAATTTATATGTGTATTTTTTTCAAAAATATAAAAAAGTAAAAAAAAAAAAAAACCCAAACTCATACAACATGAAAAAATAATTCTTAAAACATACACCTCTCTTCTCCTCCACCATCGACTTCCTTCTTCCTTCTTCCTCCACCATCGCTCTCTCTATCCTCCTTCTCCTTGTTTTCTTTAAATCATTCATCATCATCATACTGATCTGTCACTCTCACCATCTCCATCACCTCATCTCCTCCACAAAACCACGGCCACCAAGAAACTCAAAAAACATCTTGAACCATCGTCGATCACCACCACAAACCCACCTTGAATCACCAATCCTCGCCCTCATCATTGTTATTTGACATCCTATTTCATTGTTGTATAGCATTGGTGAGTATGGTGTTCGATGAAACTAGTCGACTCGAAGACGCTTGAAAAATATTCGATGAAATGCCACAAAGAAACAGTGCGTTTATTCAAATCAAAATAGGATGCTTGTTTCAAATATAAATAAGACGCCTGTTTCAATCGAAACATCACCACCATCATCGACCGATCATCATCATCGTGATCATTATATTCACCACTATAGAAAATCATCCACATTAAATCATCATCGCCATCATCAACATCAAAAACCCCGTCGTTGCAGTCGTCATCCTCGGATCGTTGTCGTCATCGTGATCATCATATTCATCACTATAGAAAATTTTTCACGTAAAAGAATCATCGACTTCATCGATAACAAAAACAACATCGTCGTCATCATCATCCTCGGATTACCATCATTGCTGTCGTTATGTTGTAGTTTGTTCTGTAGATGATGATTATTTGCAAATTAGGGTTTGAGGATTGGGTGAGGAATTTGATGATGATGATGATGAGAGTGAAATGGGGAGAGAAAGAAGCGATCGAAGAAGGAGAAGAAAGAGAGAGATGGGAGTGTGAGAACTTGAAATTGTATATGTGAGAAAATATGTCTCTGTGTTGTATATTTAGGGGTTTTTTTTTTTTTGAAAAAGTTGTAGTTTTATGGATTTTTTTTGTGTAAAGCCTAATTCGCTCTTTTACTTGTGTGAGTGAGAGGAGAGAGAAAAAAAAAGAAGAAAAGGTATTGGGATAAGTTAGCGATATAAAGGAAAATACAGGAGTGTTTAAATACTCCTTCCGTTCCAAAAGAATTACAATCGGTTGACCTGACACGATTTTTTATGTGTGTGTTGATTTTTTTTGTAAAAACTAATTTGTTTTTTGACTTGTGTGCGTGAGAAGTGTGGGAAAAAAATACGAGGAGAAAAAAGAGTTGAATAAGTTGATGTGATATAAAGTAAAAAAATATGGGTGTTTTGATATTTTTGTTGGAAAAATATTTTCAAAGTAATTTATTTGGGACACCCCACTTTAGTAAGTATTATAATTTTTTTGGGACGGATTGAGTATCTTTGTAGAAAATTTTTTTTCAAATGATGTGATATTGTAATTTATATGGAATATCTCAATTCAATAAGTGTTATAATTCTTTTGGGATAGAGGGGGTACTAAAACACCTCAAAATAAACACATTTATTGATAATTATATCAAGTCAACACAATGTAATTTATTTGGAACGCAAAAAGTATAATGTTGTTTTAATTATCTTTTCACATAAAAAATTATAAAATCTACTTAATTTGTTATAATATATTTCATTATCTTCTCTCACGAATGCTATGTTAAATTTTATTATCACTTCAAAAATATTTATTGTTATTTTTTTTTACAAAAATGTAACATATAGAAATTATACTTCCTCCATCCCAGATAAATTACGATGACATATATTTCGACACATTCTGTTCGTACTTTTAACGATGTCAAAAAAATCTTAAAGTGACTCAAGATTAAAGTTTTATAACTTATTATATTATTAATATCTCATAATAATTTTATAAAAAACACATTTGATCATATTAAATTAAGTCTTAAAATATATGTCATCGTAATTTATTTAAGACGAAAGAAAAAAAAAAAGAGAAAAACAATTTTTAAAAAGTCGTTTTTTTAAAGGTCAAGAAGGGTCCCACGATGATGTTGAGTCATAGGGGCCGAATGCATCGAGGTTGGCCGTCTGTGCGGTAGTGGGCACACGTAGGCCCAATGGAGACTGGACGATTGACGTGGCCGAAAGCGAAAGGCGACGAATTAACGAAACGAAAGAATCAATGGTGGTGATGAATGGTGGGGACTTGCTCGAAGGACTTTGAACACACAGTGTCGTGTGGGCCCTTGATTTAATATTTTTTGTTTTTCTAAAGAGAAAATTAGTTGGATTTTGTTTAACTTTAACTAATCCACCTCAACGTTACAAAGAAGCTTGTGATCAAATTGGCTAAATCAAATGCTACGTATTATATGTGTGTCCTAAACATGCCAAACAAAAACACCAAAGCGGGATAAATATCACTTGTTTGATAAAGTTAGATCCGCTTTCATATCATTTTTTTCCGATAAATAATATGATTGACATCATTTATCATCTTCATATACATATATATATTTAACCATATAATATCAGAACAGCTTATTGTCGTCTATCATTAATTGGCATTGATGTCATCAACACTATGCCAACATTAGCCTGTGAAACCCTTCCATTAGGTTAAGAATGAGGCATTGGTTTGTCAAAAAGTAAAATAAAAATAAAAATGAGACATTATATTTCATAACTTATATCTTTCCGTCTCATAATACATGTTATATTTTTTTAATTATTTTAATTTATTTGTAATTTTTTTAATTATTTTTTATTTTAAAAAAATCAAATCAATTATATTTTATTATAATAATCCTTTAACTTCTTTGATTGACTTGACTTATGATGCTTGCGTCCTGCTGTTTTGTAACGTAGTGGACCACCCGGGTTTTTGGACCGGGCCTAAATTATGCATTGTGGTCTGGCTGACCGGTTCACGCCACGATTGCGGAGCGTACAGGGGAACGCGAAGGGGTGCGCGTGAAGTCTTCCCCAATAGGCTCTGAAAATCTGGACAAGGGATTGCAAAAGCAAAAAGAAAAGGAAAAAATTTTGCGATTAGAAAATTAAATAAAAACAAAGAGAAAAAGAAAAAAAAAAAGAAAGAATATTTAATCTGAGGGTGAAGCAAGTGGGGGCGGGGATCACTAATACAATATATACATAAATCGACTCATCAGAAAATAAATATTGATTACAACAAAATAAATTTTATTTTATTAAAGAAATTACTTTTTAAAAAGTGAAATTTAATTAATTTTTATGATTTTTTTACATAATTAGAATTCTTTTTTTCATAAATCAATTTATGTAAAATAAAAATTATTTCTTCAAAAAATAATTTCTGATATAATAATGAATTCATCTTTTGAAAAAATGATTTCTATTTTAACATTTTAAAAAAAAAACCCATGGTGGGACGGGCGGGGCAAAAACTGCGAGCAGTCCTGGCGAAGCTGTGAACTGCAGTTCTAGTGGGCATTTGCCATCGAGGGTTGTGGAAATTACTAATCTGCCACCGCTAGAGTATTGTGGTAATTACTCTGTTCCATCGAAGTACGTCCGGTGCATTCACGTTAAAAAAAAGATAAAATAGGATATAAATATGAATAAAAATTTAAAAAATATAATTGACAAAGGTAATAATATGATGAAAAATATGTCGTAGTGTGTTATAAAATAAAAAAAATGAATAATAATTCTTTAAATGAAAAATAATACTGTAATATATTGTATTTTCTTATAGATATAATGAGATATAAATGGGATGTAATGGAGAGTGTATTGAATTGTGAATGTCCTAAGATACAAGTAATATTATCTTCGTTTTATTAAAATTATAACCGATTAATTTGATACGATAATTTATATTTGTATTTAATTTATAAGAAATGATCAATTTACTTTGTGAGTATGTGAGAGAAAAAATAAGAAAAAAAGAAACAAAATGATGATGGGCTGGATTTATTTGATATAAAATAAATTTTTTTTATTATTTTAATATAAATAATTATTATATAAGAAAATTTTGATATGGTTAAAAAAAATGTTGCACTTCTTCTCTATGATTATTTCATGTTAAAAGATTAACAAAAAAAATTATAATTTTTTTAAAATTGAATAAATAAAAAAATATTCTGATTAATATAAAATGAACCGAGAATAATTTGAAAAGCACTAGCATTTTACGCTCCTTCCTCACGAGGATATTTGTCCAAAATCTTAAGTGCTGTATAGAGGAAGATATTATTGGTCTTCTACTTTTTTCTAAAGATGTGGGAGTAGGAGTAGGAGTATCTCGATGGAGATGACTATTTCGTAAGCGAATCCTGATGTGTAGAAGACATTTAGTGACAAAATATTCCACTCCAATAAAAATAAGTATGTCCTCCTACATGCTAAGATCAGCCTTGAAAATGTTCATTTTATATACTCCATTAATCTCTTAATTTTTATAATTATTTTGCATATAAATTTAGATTTATTTATTTTTATTTCAATTTTAATTCTCAATTGTATAATATTTCTCTCTCCACCTATATTAATTTTTAATCATATAATATTTTTTTAAATATAATAACATTATAAATAATTTTAAACGGACTGATTAAATCAAATATTGTAAAAAATTTGTAATCGAAAAAGCATAAATTTACAAGGAAAAATCAAGGAGTACATACAAAGAAAATGCAAAAAAAGAAAAAACGAAAAAAAGATCACATGATAACGTGTTTTCAAAAAACAAAGATATTTTAAAAAAATAAAACAACCAAAGATAAATTAATCCAAAAAAAAGAAGAAAAAAAAGGATAAATACATTGATTTCGATCATCTAGTCTGTCCAGTACAATCTTCGGGCGATGCAGTGGTTCGCCCATTGCAATTCAAAGCTAACTACTATGTTACCCGTAGAGAAATATTTTAATTTTATAAATAATTAAGGGTAATCGTGAGTTATAGGAGCTCAATAACACATCGGTCCCTTATCAAGGGTTACACGAAAGAATAAGGTAATAAAAAAGGAGAATGATCACTTACATCATTTGTTCCAGCACTCTGGAATTATCATGTCAATCTCGCATTCAAAATTATTATCACAAGCATATCAATGATTTATTCTAGTCTCATAAGCCCACTTAACACCACTTAACAATGCTCGAATCCATACGTCCATCGACACTTCAGACATTATTGACGTCATTTACTACCGTAATATCCTTTATGGTAATGACAGTCAAAACCTCCATATTAAACAAATTGAGACAATGATACTATGACACGACAGGTCCCCAGTCCAAGACTCACGCACTGTTGCACTCAACAGTTCACTCAAGACTTTAGTAAAAGGAGCATCCGCAAAAGGGGATCAGCCAAACCGGAGCCCAGGGTTTCCTGCAATGAGATACCCTCATACCAAAAGGTTGATGAAAGAATGTCACTATCAAGTCACTATATAACACATGCGACAGACACAACGCTCTTTGTGTTTTATACCACTGAGTTATCTCACGAATTATGGATTTACACTACTTTCACACATTCATCTTCATTATACCAACAAATAAGGCATAACATACACTATACAATAACACTCCATAACTCTCAGTCTTTAGCTCATAGCACACACGAGTTGCAGCCAGTGTTTTACGTCAGTCACATTTAGTGACTATATCCAAAGATTCCAATGCATATTATTATACTCATGATATAATAACACACATCGCCACACACAATGAATCTAAACGTTATCTTTTATCATAGATCTTCACACGCACACGTTCAGTCTCTTCCTTAAGTGACGAAGAGCAGCGTCTCCAAGTCCTATAATATAATAGGATATACGTATTAAGATACACCCTTGTGAATGATTGTTCACGTTACAGAATTAAGTATATTTATTCGTACTTTTTGAAAAACCGTTATAGTAACGTTATGTGCTGATACCAAGTTTTGAGAAAAGTCTTTGATACTTATTTTGATAGTCCATGATAATGATTTTATGTATTTATCATCATTAGAAGTGTTTGTGAACATTTGGAGTTGTTTCGAGATCAAAATGGTTCATTTTTGGATTCTATCAAACATGTCCCTTCGACACGTTTAAATCTATAACTTCTCTTATATAGCTCCAAAAATCATTTTGTAAAATTTTACATAAATTAGACTCTATAATATTTTCATAGAATAAGAGTATCGATCATGAAATCTTACCAATAATAGAAGTTTATTCGTTCAAATTTATATTTTTTTGTTAGATTAGACAGTTTGACCTTACTTTACTAATCAGTACATAAATCAGTACATAACTTCAAATATGGATTTTTAAGCTATTTTGGAAACTAGACTTCAAGGGATTTCTATTGATATAAGATTCGTTTTCTAAATCTTTCTGCATAATTTCAGATTAAGTTACAAGTTATCCCTATAACCAATTTTTATAGATTAATATATTCATACGTTTTGATTTATATCTTGAGATTCACAACTCCAAATCATGATATATCAACTTTATCAGAAACTAGACATGTGAAGATTTAACATATATTAAAATGAAAAATTATCACAGAGCTTATGATTTTCCATAAAATTTGTAAATAAGATGATTACCTTCTCTTATTAATGATGAAAGATCCTCGTCGTCTTATAATCCTAACTTCTCCTCTTCTCCTCAAACTCTTCTTCTTCTCTTCTTTTACTTATCTCTTCTCTTGCATGACAAGAAGTATTTTAATGTTTGTAAGAAGTTTTTTAAGATGAAGAGAGCTTGTATTTATAGAAAATTAAATCAATTAAAATAATTTTAGTGGATAGTTATTGGGTATTTAGTGCGTAATTAATGGATAAATAATTTAATTTAGGTGAAGTAGAAATTGACATAAAGGATAATAATGTCAAAAATTAGGTTTAGGTTATTTTCGTATAAATACGGTATTTTTGTATTAAGACCATATTTTTTCGTATTTGCGTATTAGGGTTGCATTTCATTCATATTTTATATTTTTTCCTTATTATATCTTCAAACAAGCCTTTTAACCTTGCAAAAAAAATTATAGCGTATAATTATTTACTATTCATATTAATTATCATAAAACTAAATTTTAAGGAATTTTTTTGGTCCTTATCATATTTTTATCATGATTTTGACAAATGAATTTTATAATCTCATTGTATAAATTACGACATTCAATAATATACTATTTTTGTTATTTTTTGAGAAAATAAATTATCTCAAATTTTTTGGATCTTTACAGATTTATTTTTTTCGCTTTTAATTCCTAATTCTTCATTTTGAAAAAAAAAATCCTTGATTTAGGGAATTTTTGATATCATTTTTATTTCTATTTTTTTTATTTTCGTTTCATTGTTATTAAAACAAATATATTTGTTTATGATTTTTTTTAAATTCTGAAATGGATGAAATAAAAATAAAGCAAATCAAAAAATAAAATAAAATACTCTTTTCGTTTCATAATATATGCAATGCATTCACAGATTTATATGTGTGTTGAATTTTTATGGAATTTGATTAAAAAAAGAATATTTTTTAGTGATAGTGGGGTATATTATAGGAGTTATGAGAGGAGATAGTATATATACTGTAACAGATGGATATTTATTTTTGTGTTTTTATATGAAAAAATTATTAAATATGATATCTTGTATATATTTTGAAACGGACCAGATAAAAAAAATATTGCTTATATTTTGAAACGAAGACAATAATTTTTAGTATCCGTTTTCCGTTTCATCTAAGAATAATATTCAAAATCATCTCTCTATTCAAAAATATTTTTCTTTTATAAAATATTTTTATTTTTTACTGTTGATTTTTTATTTATATTATTGATTTTGATTCATAATTTTATAGAACAATATCAATAACACTTTTATTAATCATTTTGGATTTCGTTAACTTGAAAATCCAAAACAAATACAGAATCAAATATTATGGCAAACAGGGCCTAAATATCAGGAGCATCTTTTTGACGTTCATATTTTTCTCATCATTATCAAAGAAGAAATCGCTTCCTCAGAAAACGAGTTTATTATTTTTGAAGAAATCGCTTCCTCAGGAGACGATTTCTCAACAACAAAAATCGCTTCTTGCGAAGGTGATTTCTCCTCAATAAAACTGATTTCAAGTTATTTACGATTTTTATTGGTAAAAAATTATTTTTTCAAGAATCAATTTTTTTAAAAACAGTAAACTTGTTTTTTAAAAATTTGAGTTTTTTATGTTTGGAGAAAAAAAAATTGGACGTCAGAAAACAATGGCATTAAATATCTCATGTAAAAGCATCATGGCATTTCTGCAATTAAGCAAATATCCCAAGGACACCCATGTAAAAACAATATCCTCACAGCCAGTGGATTCAGTCGCGCACACACAGGTTCCCTAAACCACACCAAGCAAGCAAAGCCCTTGTTTTCCCATCTCCCCTTTATTTTTATTTCATTTTCCATCCCACTTTCCCCTTTTACCTTGGACACCACACAACTCCTCTTTATAATAACCTCTCCTCTTTTCCTCTCTCATTTCCCATTTCACATTCACACTGCTCTCTCAACAAATCCCACTTCTCATTTCTCAGAAAAATCATCATTCATCCATGGAGTCACCTTCATCCTCTTCTTCAACGAGGAGACACCAGTGCTTCACCTTAGAAGACGATGGATTAGCTTCCTTCACAGAACTCGAGCAACAATCTCAAGGTGTATTGGCTTGTTGTGGTGCAATTGGTGTTCACAGTCCAAGACATCCCTTTTTCATGAGGAACTCTGCGAAATATGGGTCTGTGTTGGGGTCTCCGAGGAAGAATGGGTTTGGGTTGGGTCGGGGTTTGGTGGATCCGAGGTTTGAGGATCAGTGTTACCAGTTCGCCCATTTCCTCGAGGCTTGCTCTTTGTGTAAGAAACCGCTTACTGGGAACCGTGACATCTTCATGTACAGGTTTGAAACTCTGAGAAATCTGAGATTTTGAGCTGTCTTTTGATGTAATTGGTTGATTTTGGAGATGCCCAGTTGGGATTTCACTTCTAAGAGATGATAATATGTGATTAAGGGAGAAATAAAGTGGGTTTTGTGTGGATTTGAAAAAGGTTACTTTTTTTTGTTAGTTTTGGTTTGTGGGTTTTGTGTTCTGAGGCTGATTTTGATGTGGGTTTTGTGTGAACATGAAAAGGATCGGATTTTTTGGGTTTTGCGATTCGAGGTGTATTATGATATGGGTTTTGGTCAATTTGGGGAAAGATGTGGTTTTAATCTGTGAATTTGATGAATTTTTGCAGAGGGGACACACCATTTTGCAGTGAGGAGTGCAGGCAAGAGCAGATAGAGATAGATGAAGGCAAAGAGAAGAGCTGGAATCTCTCTGCTTCAATGAAAGCTTTGAGGAACAGAAAGGAAACCAACACTTCATCAAACTCTTCTTCTTCATCTGCTGCCAAGAATCAGAACTATGCCTATCATGCTGCTGCCGGAACTGTTGCTGCTGCTTAAAAAGAATCTATCAACTCATTCCTCGCTTTTCCTATGTGAAATTCTAGTATGAACGGAGCTGAAAGATAGTAAAAAGAAAAGAAATTGATGAAAAAGGAGATATATCTAAGTATGAAGATATCATAATAACAGCTGACTAGTATTGTATCAGAATCAAAGTGGGAGAGATCTGCTGATATTGTAAGATCCCGAGAAGGAGATGTGTGAGAAGGTGAAGATGAAGATGATGGTTGATGAGTACTTGTATGAGATGGAGAGGTGTTAGAGCATGAAGAGGCATTTTTGAGTTTCCTTTTTGTGTATTATTGTTGAGTGAGTATGAGTATGTTCAAATGACATGGAGATGGTGAATGCTTCCATGGATGGCTTTGCCTATGCCTGCACTTCATCATCAAGAGTTGCTTCCTCTTTTGGTTGTAAATTTTGGTTACCGTTTTGATCATCATGGTCTCTTATCATGTACTTTTGAGATGTCCATGTTGAGAAACAAGTAAATAACCAGAGTGTTTGCACCCTTTTTGTTCATTAGCTTATCTTGATTCTCTCCGTTCTCTGCGACTTCTATTGCTATCGGATTCATGGTGTAAAGCTCGAGGGTGATGTCTATCTTTCATGATCAATGGTGTGATTGAGGACTGATTAGTCATGTGGGTAAATGACAAGGAGAACTTTGGTGCTATGCTGAAAATAATGAAAGATCCATCAGATTTTGCACCAGCAAGTTTATGATTGATTCCAAATATAGTTCCCTCATAAAAATCAGGGATTGTGTTCATTTCTGGCCAGATTGTGTTATTTGTTGTGATTGCTTTTGTCCAGTGCAATTTTGGGCAAGGATGAAATGATTCATGATAGTAGTGGTCTGAAATTTAGTTGAGCAATGATCACCTTGGGACAATTATTGGAACATTCATGGAGGTTCTGAACGTGAATCTGTGTTCTAGAGAGTGGTAAATTAACAGATTTTAATCTTGTAATTTGACAACAACTTGGAGTGGTTATCAATGTTCAGCCATTTTTGTCAACATAGGTGTTGTCATCATACATTTAATATCATTGAACTAGTGGTTAACTGGTGTAAACTTGAACGGACTGTGATGGAGCTTTGACTAGATGAATATTCAAGTCTCCTTGAACTCCTTATACCTTATGTCTAACCAATAGCTATGATCATATAACGACTGGGCATCAATCCAGAACTTGGAACCAAATAAATTCAAGTTTTTAACTTAGACTGCTTTTGTGATTGGGTGCTTAATCCTCGGTCGGGATAATTACTAATATTGTCGGCGTTTGTTTCACATATAAGTATTGAGATTGATCAACACTTCGACAGAACAGATCGATGTTAGTTTTGTGAGAATTCGTTTCCTGGACTGTTTTTAAACCCGAAGGCTATTGTTGAATAAACCAGACAGTAAATGCTGGTAGAGTAGTATAGACACTAAGGTACGTAGTTACAGTTAAGACAATGGCGGTGGTCATACGTGCGGTAAGTTTATTCAAAAGAGCAACAGTGTTCGTGTTACTATAGCACTTGAAACGGTCCTGTTCCTGCACATATATGCATGGTCCTGCACCTGCAACCTGGATCTTAGACCATGCTCTCCATTCTACATATGCTCTGAGTCTGAGTCCTCAATGCTAATTCTACACATCTGCTGTTCTCTTGTAGTTATGAATATTGAGGAACGTGTGTTCGCTCACTAGATAGAACTCAAATTCGTGACCTCAATAGGACATCTGCTCTAATATCATGTTGAGAAAAAAACATTACTATTAATCCGACTTAAATGATAGAAAACCTGCAAATATATCTATAACATAATTCTAATTCAGAAACGTTCAGAAATGTGAATGTACCCGTTCAAAAAGTGACAGTGGCACAGTTGGAGTAAGGAAAGTGTAGGGACTAGTAAGCTGGGTTTCATGTATCTTTGAATGTAGAGCCTATAAGCTTGTCGCAGTCGCATCCATGGCACCACAGTTGATCACGGTCCTCGACCGCAATTGCCTGCAGGTCGAAGAGGACGAGGTCAGAGTGGATCGAAATGTGAATGCAAATGATTTCTTTGCCAAATTTCCTCTTCATTGCCAATATTAACACTGAGGATTCTTTGTTGGTTGTTCCTCTTCCCCTAAAGAGCACAGTTGGGTTGATCATTTCATTATGATTCATGTTCAAATCTTGGTGGCTGAGTTCCTGTCAATTTCTTGATTGTAGTACTCTCTCGAGAAAATTGATCACAATCGACAGGTTTATGTCATATTTTGTCTTTTTCTATAATCAGTTAGAACTTTGATAATATATTTTTTTAATGAAATATTATAACAGATGTGATGTTGCCATGTGAGGTACGATTTTTATAAATAATACGTCCACTAAACGAACATAGGTTTAATATCTCCTAACTTTTTTCTAAACATGAAGTCAAGCAAATGACCACTTCATTCAACTTTTTGATTTTCCTATCGAATTTGATCACTTCTGAGTCATAATGCGAGTTCCCTTTTTCTTTTTTCACTTTATTTTTCTTCTGATAAAGAAAGCTGCTTTTTCTCTCCTTCTCAATAAACCTTTTTCAAAAGAAATTTCTTAAGAACATTTCTTTGATGTCGACAAAATTATACTATACTAGTGCCTATTCTTCTATTTTCTTTACAAAATGTATAGTTGACATCATAAATGCTACTCCAGTATTATTGCTAGCTTCTTTGTTCATATGTCATGATAAGTACATGAAAATTGAAATTTCATGGAAAACCATTGGTTTCATGGACTCTGTAATGTAAGTAGACGTGTATCATAAACAGTCCATTTGCTCGGCTCTCTCATTATTTTTTTTCTTTAGCCAACGTTATTGTCGATGACATCCACGTCAACTTTGCTATCATCATTTTCTCTATTTTTAATTTTAAAATGTTATATTTTTTTCGTTTTAAATTAATTAAAATAATTTTTTTATCAATTTTAAAATAAATTAAACATTTTCATTTCTTTTAACATAGAAAAATATCAAATCAATCTCATCTATTCTAGTTCATCCACTTATTCCTCTCACAAATAGTACAATAAATCTCGCTATCATAAAAAAAACGTTCATTTTTCTTCAAAAACTACACAAATTCAACATTCATATAAATTTTCGTGTCAAATCAAAACGTGTTGATTAATTTGTGACGGAAGGAGCAGTAAAAGAAAGGACAATGCAAAGACTAACATAATTAAGACAGACATTAGGTGCCTAAATCGTAATTTCGCAACCAAAATCAACTCCATCATTCATCTAATTCTAACCTCCACCCACCTCGATCGAAGTTCATGGCTGCTGACGAAACAAGAATGGACCAACATATAGTACGTCGCACGCGGCACGTCCATTCAAATAGTAACAGTTGTAGAGAAATCACATTTAATTTGTTGTAGTGAGCAATACACCAAGTCTCTCATAGTAAAGACATTCAATTGAAGAGCTCTAAAAATCAACATTAATTTGATGATGAGAACGTTCTACTCGCAACGTGTTAGAAACTCATTTCTTGGTTTAAGCTTACCAATATTACATCAAGTCATGGCTATTCTTTTTTTAACCCAAAAAATTTTCTAACTTATAACATATATACGATAATTATAATTCAATAATATCAGTTTTTTTTCATTAGATCAATATCGATCCTTCTTTCAACAAAATAGAACTCACAGGTCACAACCTTAACAATCAGATGATACTGTGATGATTTTACACGATACACGGAATCTAGGAGTACACGAACAAAATGAAAGAAGTAACAATATCGGGACTCTAGTGTGGAAAGTGTAGCACAATCTGCCCCCGACAACATAGCAACAAGCCATCAACCAACATCACACCAATCGAAGAGAATCGAACTCCATGGCATCACCATCATCATCACGACCATCGCCATTCAACCCAGAGATCTTAAAGGGAAAAGTGGCGCTGATAACCGGCGGCGGGTCAGGAATCGGGTTCGAGATCTCATCCCAGTTCGGAAAACATGGAGCCTCCATCGCCATCATGGGGAGGAGAAAGCAAGTGTTGGATTCTGCGGTGTCGGCGCTTCAATCCTTTGGTGTTCCTGTATGTTGTTGGGTTTTTATTATGCGGGTTGTATTGGGTTTGCTTGTTTTGATGAGGAGATGAGATCATGTGGGTGGAATTTGTTTGAGGGTTTAGGGTTTGGGGGAATAACAATTGTGGGTTAGGGTTGAGAATGGATATGGGTTTTGATGTTAGGGTTTGATAAGAGGCTGTTTGGTGTCGTTGCTCAAATCGATGCAGAAACAGATAACCAGTAACGAAAATTCTTGCGACAATTTTGTTGTGCTAATTGAAATTGCTGTGATGCATTATTCATATGCTTGGCTTGATTGGTGTGCGGATTGTTGTTAGTGTGGTAGTATATTCAATGTGGGGATGACGTGAGAGTACTTTGTAGATGGGATGAAACAATCCACTGGATGGAGAATGCTGGCGATGGTTAGATGTAGCGCTTAATTCTTTTCGTTTTGAGGGTGAGTTAGCAAGGACAGGATCTTCACTTGATCCAACTCTAGTTACAGTATGCAGTTCTTGGGCTTTGATGAAATTGATCTTGTCTGTGGGGCACTCTCTCCTATTGCGGACCTCATGTTTTCGGGATGAAGTTCTCGGAAATTCATTCATCACAAAAAGAATTTTCAAGGAAAGGGTGCAAAGAGAGTGCATTTAGTATCTTCTCTTGGAAGATCTGACCTGGCTGAATAGGATTTTTCAGGTCTCACAGAAAACCAAAATGAAAAGGATCAGCAATTAAGATTCTAGAGAAGCAGTTTCATACCTTCATGATCCACGGGAGAACTCAAATTGGGCAAAACCATGGTTGCAATAGAGAACCATTAGTTTGTACTGCTGGTGATAATGGTGAAAATGAAAGAGAGAACCATTAGTTGGCTACATTTTGGTTACGCGCAAATTGACTAGGTTGGTGGTTATTTGGGGATTGGTTGTTGTGATGCTGTATCCATATGTTTGGCTTTTTAGGTGTCTGGGTTGTTGCAATGTGGTGATCTATTGAATGTGGAGATGATGGGATATTACTTTGTAGATGGAGAAAGCTTGTGAGGATTAGATATCGGAATTGACTCTTTTCATTCCAACGGTGAGTTAGCGAAGATGGACATTCATTTGATCCAATTCTAGTTATACTATGGAGTTTTTGTGTAACGACCAAGTGTTGCATAAGTATTTGCCATCGATAGTCGTTTATATGGAACTAGACATTCACATAACCAAGACGTTTTATGTTAATAACATACGTTAGTCAAAACGTTCATGAAAATATCATGTGTCAAAAATCAAGGTAAGTTAGCACGACGATGTTCGTCGAAAGCATGCCAATATCAAGTGGCATATGACCTAAGATGACTCAGCTAAGCAAACGACACCTCAGCCACACATGTCGCCTTCTCATCGCCGATGCCTAAGACAAGATCGTTGCATGTCAAGCTGTGAACGAGAGCGCGACACTTCAGCCACACGTGTCGTCCTCTCATCGTCGACGTCTGTGACAAGTCAATCAACGAAACCTCTATAAATATGACAAGTTTAGGGTTCAGAGAGAGATATAACAAACACCTAAAGTAGTTTTAAGGGAGAGAAAGCAAGAAGGACGAGGCGTAGTCTAAGCAAGCCGACGGGGTCGGTGGCAAATGAAGTTAAGGGGAGGCGTAGTCTCTTACGATAAGAACAACGCAAGCGTAATTAAGGTAACTATATATATCGCTAGTTTTTAAACGTGACTTAAGTAATTCAACCAGCCCTAAATAATTCATGAAAACTAAGTCTTTATGCCTGCAAAAGGCTTGTTTTATGTTAAACTATGACATATTTTTAAGCATCATCATATATACTTACCAAGTCAAGTTTAAACAAGAGCTTTTGATAAGCTGTTTTGCGAGTTAAGTAAGCTGAGGGAATAAAATCTCGACTAAGTAATCAATGACGTACGTCGGTGGGTCTATGATGACCCTAGGTGCACCGAATCAAGATAATGCTTATCGAAGCATGTCAAGTTATAAGAACTCATACACATGTTTATTTTATGTTTGAAATGCCAAGTCTCTTTCTTCCTATGTGAGTTGATTATGGAAATGAGCAAGCAAATATTCTAAGAATGCCTTTTTTCATACTTTCTTTACACTGTTAAGTAACGTCTTTATCGTACCTGAAGTCTCTTTGGTGTAAACTTGTCCCTTTTACGTACCATAGTATAGTTATTGAGGTCGTTCCTCGTTTTCTCCATGATTTTCAATAATTTCAGGTAATCATGGGAATTAGGAAAACTATCAGTAGCGAGTGAATCTAGTATCATGTCTTTTATATTTTGTCATATATATAAGCTCAACTTTCTGTATTTTTACTAAGTGATGTAATAAAAGTTGATGTTTCTACTACTCTTTTGTGATATTGTTTATCATATTGTAAGAGCTTTTCGATTCAATCTCGTGCTTGAGATTGGGTCGTGGCAGTGACGTGTATCACCTTAAGGTGGGGCGTTACATCTTGGCCTTGGATGAGATAGGTCTTGTCTCTTTTGCACTTGCCCTTGGATGAACTCTTCTCTTACTGAGGGTCATGCATAATTGAGGATAATGTTCCTATAAATTCACCAATCACAAAGAGAAGTTTCTAGGAGAGCATGCTCAAAGAGTGCATTTAGCATTTCTTTCTCACAAGATATGATCTTAACGGAATAAGATTTCTCTGCTCACACAGAGTAGCAAAAAGCGATGAAGAAGCAATCAAGATATTCAAACTTGTGATCTACATGGAAGAGTAAAAAATTGGGAGAACCAGCTGTCACAATAGAGAACCATTATCTAAATGGCTATGCTTTGGACACCAAGATAGTCTAGAATCTAGATAGACATACTAGTTATGAATTATGATCATGAGCTGCTTTGAAGGTTGTCTAGTTTTCCTTCTTAAGTAAATGATATGGTGCTGGGTAACACCTATGAGTTACTTATGTCTCCCATTGCAAAAGCTTTTGTATTCTATATCCCGCAATTTTTATTTTTCATTCTTTCTTTGACTCTATTTCAGGCTATAGGTTTTGTGGGGGATGTTCGCAAACAGGAGGATGCCAAGAGGGTTGTGGAGTCAACTTTCAGGCATTATGGTAAGATAGACATTCTTGTGAATGCAGCAGCAGGCAACTTTCTTGTTTCTGCAGAAGATTTGTCCACCAATGGATTTCGAACAGGTGAGTTCTTCTGTGCCGAACTTGTCGATTCGGGCAAACATGGTAATGCAAGAGCTAGGATTCTATATTGACTTGTCCTGTGTCACGTGGATAACTTTATGGATGAGTGTTGGTTTCCTTGACAGACTTCCTTGCATTTGTCATTGTTTTAAGTGAGGCGTTATGGATCTGTTCAATGGCTGAAGATGGTAGCTGGTTTTTTCAGAGACCCACTCCATTAGATTGATAAAGATATGTGCTGCAGGATCTTAGCACCTTGTGCGCTATTTTCTCCAGGCCAAAATGAAATTGTCATTGAATCACGGACCCTTGCTGTATTCAGTATGGTAGAAAGAGATTTTGTAGGATGTTTATGGAAGTTGGAATTTCTATTGTTCCTCATTTCAGTTACCTGAGGTCCTGAACTGAATCGCCTACTGGCAGGCTACAAAACAATTGATACTATATTTTGTCACGGCAAGGAAAGCTTAACAAATTAGGGACAACTTAATGGATGATAAGTAACATATGTAGATGAGCTGATACGTTTTACTCAAAATTAGGATGCTATTCCGTTTGTTTACCCTTTTTCCTGTTAGCAATTATCTTAATCGCTCTGCTTTCATGACTTGACACCATTCCGTTTACTTGTCCTTTTGTTTCCCATTGTAGTGTTGGATATTGATTCCATCGGGACATTTACAATGTGCCGAGAATCACTTCATTATCTGAAAAAAGGAGGACCGGGAAGATCTTCTTCAAGTGGCGGAGTGATATTGAACATAAGTGCAACCATACATTACACAGCTGGATGGTATCAAATCCATGTTTCCGCTGCTAAGGTTTCTACAAAAGCATGAATGGTTTTCGCAATTGAGATAGTAAGAGTATTTCCATCCCTGTCCCAGTATCATATTTTTTTCCTTTAACAGGCAGCTGTTGACGCCACCACAAGAAACTTGGCATTGGAATGGGGAACTGATTATGATATCAGAGTTAACGGCATAGCACCAGGACCAATAGCTGACACCCCTGGTATGAGTAAACTTGCACCGGACGAGATGGAAAGTAAACATAGAGAGATCATGCCGCTTTACAAGTTTGGAGAGAGGTGGGACATTGCTATGGCTGCTTTATACCTTACATCGGATGCAGGTTAGTCTTATATCTGAAAAATAACTGTTATGGCTGCAACTTCTGGTTCTAATATTCAAGTCCGTGATTCTAACAAGATAACCGTTGTTAATAGTTCTATAATGAAGTTATAGTTGTAATAACATTAGCTTGTTTTAGAACCACCGTTTTGCTTCGTTAGGATCCTCGACCAACATATGAGAACGATGACTTGCAACTCATAAATTGGAGCTGCTGCAGTACCGACATTTTCTTATTAGTTACTAAAGTAAGACGATATTAACATAACTTGAGCATGACTAATCGAGAATACACGCACTACGTAAATCGAAAGAAGTCAAGTTTCAAAACTATTGAGCAAGTAGTTGGTATGATGAGCATCTCTCAGAACAGTAGAGTTATCCATGATGAGATGCTGGCTGTCGCTCCAAAGGTTTGGTTCAGGAATTAGCTTAAGCACCTTGGGAAAAAAAATGCCAAGTCGACGTCGTCGTTGCTTGTAGCTGTATGTTTAATGAATTTTGTCTATATTAATAGACTTGAAGTGCAAACTGCAAAGACATTGTATGAAGGTAATTGGACCTGAAATCTAGTGTTGATTTACCATTCCCCATTGGACATGTAATTAGGACTGTATAAGTATATGTCAAAAGTCATATGATAAAACTTTTCAAAGATTCGATCTGAGCATCGGAAAAAAAATAAAGTCAGCTACATGTTAGACACTGCCCCATCGTATTGTATGTCTGAAATCTGCATAAGGCTGCTAGTTAAAACCAAGCACGAGCATGCTTCAGTGCCATATGGTGCAGTATGAAGTATGGCATGATCTTTCATAAGTTTTTTCTTATTTTGCTGTAAGATGTGTTTAAATGCACCTGTATGCTATCTTGCTTGTCTCAGCGTGTGAGCATGTAGTAAGAAATACAGCGAGATCTTTTCAGTCACACGTTCTAAGTGTTTCTTACTTTGGTATAGTTTGAGTGGTTGAATGCGCCAGTATGCTATCTTGCCTGTCTCAGCGTGTGAGCATTTTTTATTGTGAACCTGATACTGAACATGTTGTCATCGATGGACTCTTTGTTGTGCAAGGTAAATATGTCAATGGGACGACTCTTGTGGTTGATGGAGGACTTTGGCTCAGCAGTCCCCGCCGTCTCTCGAAGGATGCAGTGAGGCAGCTTTCTCGGGTGGTTGAGGCCAGATCAAGAAAATCACCTGTCGGAATCCCCAAAAGCAACCTCTGATGGCATCGAAAATCAGATTTAAGGACTAAGCTGATGGCATCGAAAATCAGATTTAAGGACTAAGGTTATGTAATTATATTGAAGATCCACTTGGGATACTTGTCATGAGTTTTCTCAAATATGTGTCGGCAAACCATATTGATAATAACAACAAATCAAACCTTTATCCTATCAAGTGGGGTCGTCTAAATGAATACGACGGCGTCATTTCAATCTGTCATGTACATCATCTTCTATAAGATTATGATAGGTCATATCATATTTTAAGGTTTTTTTCATAGTTTTTTTAGATCTTCTTCGTTTTCTCTTGACATGTGCTAACTCTCAAGCTTTACATCTTTCAACAGAAGATGTGACTGATCTGCGTTTCATATGATCATACCATCTTAGTCGTGACACTCTCATCTGATCTTTTACTGGAGTCACATCCACTTTCTGTCTGATAATTTTATTTCGTATGCTATCTATCTTGTATGTTTACACCTCCACCTTAACATTTTCATCTCGTTTACACTCATCTTTTGTACATGCTGTCACTTAATTGTCCAATATTCTGACCCATACAGCATTGTTGGTCGAATAGCTGTCTTGTAAAACTTCCCTTTTAACTTGATAGGTATTTTAGGATCACATAGCACTCCTGAAGTGTCTTTTCATTTCAGTCAATCTGTTTTAATCCTATGATCAATATCTGCATCAATTTCTCCATTCTTATGTAGCATCGAACCTAAATATTTGAAAGAATCCGTTTTAGAGAGAGATTCTGTTCCCAACAATACATTCTTATTATTTGTTTTATTACTCTCATTAAAGACACATTCACCTGGGATACTTGTCATGAGTTTTCTCAAGTGTTCTTAATACAAGCTTGTTTCCAAGTTAAAACTCTCTTGCGTTCTCAAACATCACCTTTGGGTGACGAGTAAGGCTGAACTCAAGCGAAGGTGGAAGTAGTTTGAGTGCCGTACGGGTAGCGAAAATCTATCCCCGTGATAAGTGGTATCAGGGTCTTGGTTCGAGAGATGGCGGATTCAAGTATTATTGAGCGTGGGATTCCCGAGGAGGCGAACATCGCGAATGTAACCACGCGCAAAGGAAGGGGAAAGTCGAAAGATGTTCAAGTGGCCTTGGAGTCACGACTCTCGCGGGTGGAAGAGATTGAGCTAAGATGATGGATCGGTTGGAGGAAGATGTGCCTAACAACGATATTATCGAGGCTCGGGAGGAATGCCTCAAGGGTGTGTTGCAAGGTACTCTCAACTCATGCTTGGACACTCTTCGCAAGGAGTTACGAGCACAAATAGAGGAGGTGCATGCGGTGATGGCCACTCTCCAAGAGGAGATGAAGGTCTTGAAGGAAGAAATCTCGCTATGCAAGGCGACCATAGTGAATGATGGAACAAGGTTTGGGAAGATGGCGTGGTTCGAGCCTCCTAAACCAAAGCCATTTACTGGGAAACGAGATGCTAAGGAGGTCGACACCTTCTGCTTTAACATGGAACAATACTTCAACCTAAATATTTGAAAGAATCCGTTTCAGGGAGAGACTCTTTTCCCAACAATACATTCTCATTATTTGTTTTATTACTCTCATTAAAGACACATTCACCTGGGATACTTGTCATGAGTTTTCTCAAATATGTGTCGGCAAACCATATTGATATGTGTTAAAAATATGCATGTAAGAACACGTTCAAGGTGACTTCTTGTTGATTTGGAATAGTTAAATCAATGTTCTTCTATGAATACTGTCGCTGTTTCTTGATCTTCTGTATTAGCAGGTAGGCGTATTGTCACGGACGAGCTAATTTATGGGGTTTCTTTGAAGAATTGTGTAGAGTTCTCCATATTTCTCTTGACAATTTTATACTTTTCTAGAGTTTTCTTGAGTACTCTAAGTACGTCGATGCGGTGATCGGATCGTACACAACTCATGCCTTAGTTCATACCGGGGCAACTCATAGCATTGTCTCGCGGGGAGAGGCAAAACGACTTGGACTTCGAGTCGATAAATAGCAAGACATGCTCAAGGCGGTGAACTCGAAAGTCGAACCAATCGATGGCGTGGCTCGTGGAGTGCGGCTTCGCATTGACGATTGGAAGGGATCGGTGGATCTCACGGTCGTTCCCATGGACGAGTATCCTTTGGTGCTTGGAATTGACTTCATCGAGGGTATGAAGACGATACCAATCTCTTTCGCTAATGTCTTGCACATAGTGAAAGAAGATGGAGTTTGTGTGATTTCGATGATACGACGAGTGAAGAAGGCTCAAATAAAGATGGTCGCAACCATGCAAGTCTCTAAGGGGATCAAAAGTGGGGAACCTACTCACTTGAAGGGAGGTGAGATCTCTCACATGGCAAAGGAGGTGTCAAAGAAGATCTCACAAATCTTATCGAAGGAACACGGGAAGGAACTCCCACCAAGACGGCAAGATGGGTGCTTGAAGGTTTCTCGCGACGACTCAAGGAAAGGATCGAGTCATACGAGAGCGTCGCGACGAGGATGTTCGCGACATAGGTGGAGGAGTATGTCACGGACGGGTTAATTTATGGGGTTCTTTTGAAGAATTGTCTAGAGTTCTCCACATTTCTCTTGACAATTCCATACTTTTCTAGAGTTTTCTTGAGTATTTTAGGGTTCTTCGAAATTCTCTAGAATTTCCTAGAGTTAGGAAGAGTTCTCTAGGGAATTCTTATACATAGGAGAAAAGTCTAGAATACTCTTGTATATACTTAGGAGGAGAAGGGTATGGAAGAGTTTAGATGGCAAGTCTAGAACTCTCCATGAGCATGTATATAAAGGGATGCAAGGCTCATTTGCCATCTCATCTCATCCCAAGACATTCAACTCATCACATTCTTGTAAACTCTAAAAGATTTGTAAACTCTCAAGTGTTCTTAATACAAGCTTGTTTTCAAGTCCAAACTCTCTTACGTTCTCAAACATCTTCTTTGGGTGACGTGTAAGACTGAACTCAAACGAAGATGAGAGTAATTTGAGTGTTATACAGATAGCGAAAATCTATCTCCGTGACAATATACTGGTGCGAACCTGTTTCATACCAGTCACCAGTGTGGTGGTTCAATTGCTCATGATCCTGTATGATACCATGACAAGATGTAAGTAAATAATATTTCTGGACCAAAAAACTCCGTATCTGATTTTTGCTTTTATTGTTTTTTCCTTCTTTTTTTTTGGTGATTGATCTGAACTGCACAGGAACTTTTTCATCTACTATTAGGATACATTTTTTTGAATGCATTATGATGTGGAACTCTCCTATGATGCTCGGCGCGCACACTTCATTGGACAAAGTAAACAAGCTTTTATCAGGACAAGGATAATAACCTAGAAGATCAAAAGATACTGCCAGTGTGAAATCAGTGTTGAAGAAGATAGGAAGTTCAAGAAAAAAACAGGTAAAAGAAAATGGAAAGTACAAAACATAATGAGTTTTCACTTGTGAGTGGGTTTTCTTCTCGGGTGAGATCCACATCTTTTTTTAAATATAAAAGAAGAAAAAGAAGGTTCACTGAAAAAGAAATTTTTTAAAAAAAAAAGAGACGAATCTAAGAGAATTTCTGAAGCGAATGCACTGTTATATGTGAGCGAATTGACAAAGACGAGAGCAGTAAATTTCGAGAAAATACACGCAACAATCTTTCATCGTCTATAAATAGTTACAAGGGGCAAAAACAAAACATCACATCAAATACAAAAACAGCACCAGAAAAATTAGAAAAATACCCAGTTTGATACCTTAACGATTCCGTGATTTTTATCCTTTTACTTTTAAGGAGTTTTTCACATAAAAATCTTGATATCGATTCTATTTATTTTGGACTATTATCCCATTTTAATTACACGATGAGAAAAAAATACTGGATAATTTTTGTTATATCTTATACCGACTTTTCCCACCACCACTTAACCCCTGATACATGTGTGCTCTTAACTTGTAAAATGATTCAGATAGCAAGACCAAAGGAATCTGTAGCAAGGAACATGCCATGGATTATGTGAATTCTTCTCGAAGCAAAAGTGAGAACTTCGCGAGAGCAAGAAGCAGAATTCTTCTCCAAGCGAGAGTGAGAACTTTGCGAAAGCGAGCAGCAGGATCGACAGATGAAAAACAACAGGAGCAAATAGCAAGCAAGAACTACAACTAGTTTCAAGTGTAAACGCGAGGAACTAATTACTCCTGTGGTATTCTTCTTGACATCGATCTTCTCTGTATATGGCTAAAGCTCAACCTCAACCTCGACAGCGTATGCAACTGCAGTAGCCATCCAGCACTTTATGGAACAGTTGGCGACTCCAACTCCATCAAACTCTTAGACAAACAAAAAACAGCATAATATTTGTGTCGCAAACGAACATCGCCTATGTATGAATAAGAACCTCATCCTTTGATTTCTCAACCTTAAATCCATCCAGGTAATGCTGATTGATGTATCAACAAAACTCCCGTAAGAGCCAAAATCAGCGAAATCACCTTCACACCATTCATCCCATCATGGAAAACACCACGGCGAGCACTGGGAAAAAAGGCATACCCAATGTACTAAATTCACATTGTAAAGCAGCGACAACGCCTCAAAGATCAATCCCAACATCCTCCTGATCGCGACCTGCCAGCTTATCGGGATCCCTACCAAAGTCATCACATAAGCTCCCCAGCCTCCTGTGAAGCTCCCCATCTCCCTTCCCAACACTCTCCATTGCCTGCTAACAAGGGGGCCAGCAGCACTGTCAAGGCTCGCGAACAATGATGGAAAGAACTGCATGTGTAGGATAATACTGAGTTTGTGTGATCTCTTTTATCACCTTATCAAAGGCTAGTGGTGCAGTGAGTATGCAGCGGGGCAGCAATGGGCACACGAATACGATGGCATACTTCGCCCTAGAGTCTGTCGATTGTTGTGGCTTCTGAATCTGAGTTGAACGCCAGAAGGACAGACTCGGATTGTTATTCTCAAATCAACATTTACACGAGGAGCTTGGATTGCATAGGTCTCGTTTGACGAAGCTGGGCTCGTGGTTGGCTTCCCTGGCAAAGGCCCGATCTGAGGGGCAAAGAGGAAAGCCGAAGGCATGGAGACGATAACTACAAGATTACTGGAACCATATATGAACAGAAAATACTCATCTGAACTGACTTCTTCAAGCTGTAAAATCATAGAGTTGTTTTTGGCATTTCCACAGCTGGAACTGGGACGTGCGTCACAGAACAATATGCATGAACCTGTATAAAAATGCATCCATGAGGTCAATGCTAATTGAACTTCTCGACAATACTGTTTAAGATCGGTGGAGAACAATTTAAAAAAAAAAGCCCCAATTCTTGAATGCCTATATATGATTTCAAATATGTTGTTCAGGTATCTAGCACAAGGAATCAAAGAAGCACGCCCAAGCAGTGACATTAACTAAGATAAGTTTGACATTAACTTGATTGAAATGCAGTATATGGCGATTAAAGCAGATCCCAAGCAATGACGACGCAAGTGCTTCAGGAATCCATCCAGATAATAAGGATCTTGTGCAGTCAAATTACAGAAGACACAAATAGTACTCACACACATCAAGATCTGAATAAAAACACACCGAGTTCGTTTCTTGATCCCTAACCACCTCAAAACAGAGCAAGGTTTACTATATAAATAGAACAGAGAATCATTCCTCTGCTCATCCTCACTTACAACCCTAAACCACCACAACCACCACCACCACCACAACCACCACCACCACCACCACCACCACCACCACCATGAAACCACCAGTCCTCCTCTTCATCATCCTCATCCTCCCCACCTCCTCGACCGGTCCCCCAAACATGACCGCCTCCACCACCACCACCTCCACCGCCGACAACGGCAGCCACATCCATCACCACCTACACCTCCACCAGCTCCACCTCCCTCCATCTCCCCCTGGTCCTTCATGTCCTTCTCCTCCTCTCCCTCCTCCCCCTCCGATCAGCATCACTGGCTCGAGCGGCGTCATGATCTACGGCGGCGGCGGCGGAGGAGGAGGAGGCGGCGGCGGCGGCTCTGGTTCGTCGACTTCTTGGCTATCTTCTCTCGGCCCGGGCGGTTCTTGGATAATCGGCCTGATGTTGTTGGTTTTTTTTCCACGGATCGCGAAGCGGATGGGCTACTCTCCCCGGGCCATTTTGAAGAAACTTTTTCTGAAGTGGTTGGACGAATATGTCCCTGAAGAGGAAAATGTCCATTCTGTCCCCAAGAACCACCGCCACTCAACTCCACTGCACCCCCCTGCACCGCCACCCCCCGGCACCGGCACCGGCACAGGCACAGGCACCGGCACCGGCACCGGCACCGACATCGGCGGCGTCCCACCGGCGTTCCCTCCTGATTCCGGCAAGCGCGACGGCGGAACTCCCCATGACTCCCCGCTCAAAAAGGATCAACAGATTTCACCGGAGACGAAAATCGATATCCATGACGTTTCGGGTTGAGCGTGTAGGTCGAATTGATAGAAGGAGTCAGGCCGTGAGTTGAGCTTTCTTGATGTTGGAAGTTGGGGTAGAATTCAGGTCGTTAGTTCTTGATGTTGGAAGTTGTGTGGATGGAAGAGCTCTAGAGAAGTCAGTAGTTGGATGTTTTTGATGTTCCAAGTTGAGATTGAGAAGCTGTAGAATGTTCTTCGAAACGGAATTCGATGTTCTTTGTTCACCAGCATTCCTTTGTTCTTGATGTTGCTTTTATATAGAAGTTAGAATCGCTTCAAGTTTTTGTCCTGTTTACCACAGAAAATGTGTCACCTATATATGGTTGCGTGCAGTTTTTGCTGTTTTTGTCGACACATTTGTTGTATGAAAGGTACTGAGAAATCCGGAGAGAAGATTTGGCTTCGTTCGCTTTTCGGATAAGAGGGATGCAGATTATGCAAGGAGGGTTATGGATGGTAAACCAGGAGACATGGAGATTAAGGTGTTGTGGTTCAAGTATCCTTTCGACATGTTTTCTTTGTTGTTTTCATTTTCGTCTCTTTGTTCCCACTCTTCCATATTAGTAAATCGCAGGAATGATTCAGTAAAAGCATGGTTTTCCTTCGTCATGTGGTTATTGCCCTCCCTAGGGATATATAAATCATTAAACCATGGCATTTCACTTATGGAAGTAGAAATGGGATGATTCAACTATTTATTTTCATCGATACCTTTGGCCATTTGGGTACGATATCAAAATGGTAGAGTCTGGGTGATAGAAAACCTTGTATTGTTAACAAGGAGTTCTTGGATTCTTGTAAGAGTTATGCCTGATCTTAGATTTTGATGGTTTCCTTCAATACATTGTACTGAAAGCCGAACTGTTTATGCTCCTACAGCAGATGTTGCATCCTCCAATTTCACACCAGTAGGTAGAAGGGGAAGTGGTGCAGGTTGGCCGTCTTTCCCCTATCTGGTATAAAATGACTGTTGTTATGTGTGTTTTGCTCTGAACCTGAATGTGCGAGGAGGTCCGACCCACATTTGGGGGTACAGGGACTGGGTCATGTTGAAAGTGATGGAGGCGGTGCCTCAAATCAAAGCCGCCTTCGTCTCCGCGTGGACTTCCCTACGCTTGCTTCGTCGTGTTAATTCCGTGTGCTTTGCCGCTTTGGTGTTTGGTATAAATTGAGAGAATTGAGAAGGGAAGGAGAGGAAGAG
>JAOVYX010006577.1:12420-36494 GCA_035668315.1 Drosera spatulata | reverse complement strand
GTAAGTAACTTACATGTCACCACCTTCACAGTAGCCAATTATCATGCATACGTAGCATCCCTAAAAACCATTCAACCACGTGTCAGTCTTCATGATACCAACATTCTTCGGCATGATGAAATACAAATACCTCATTTTAACCCTCACCAACACATGAATATCAACCATTTGTTAAACAATGTCATAGCTAAAAATTACAGCGCAATCCCTCGGGGTCAAAATTGATGAAAAAATTTGTCCAGAAGTAGAGTCACAGTCCAAATAACATCGACAAGTTCAGCAAAGATAAGGAAGATTAAACGCCTAAATGAAAATAATAATAAGCGGACACAAAGCTTGAAAAGGCCAATGCTGTTTGAGAGAAGATCTGAAGTATCAAGATCAAGCAAACAACAAGAAAACAATAACAAGGAGGAGTCACACTAGGAGCAAATCAGCAGAAACAAAAGCTACCAGATGGGATTTAAGATTGTGCAAACCTTCTCCACCCAAGAATCTTTGTACTCCACAATATATGGGTGCCTCAGCTTGGAAATAAGCTCCATCTGATAAAATGCATGAAAATCATCCAAGGTATGTTACTTACAAAAAGTAGACTAACTAGTGGCATATCCTCAAGAAAACCCATAAATGGTACAAACTATTTTCCAAAGAATAGTATAACCCCATTTGAACATCTGGGAAGAAGTAACTCGTTAAAACTACACCATATGAGCAGCTGAAGCGAGAAACCCGATAGTATAATGATTATGTACAAGTACAAGGATGCTGACCTCTTGGTGAGCTGATCTACGTGTCCGTTCTGTTTGGCGGGCAAGACGAATCTTCTTAAGAACATACCTACATATCCAACAAAGTCAACTTGTGGGCACCCATTGCTTCAGCTATAACCAAGAGATATCATATTATATCTGAAACAAGAAACAGCCCAAGACATAAGAGAGAAAATGTGCTAATCAGATCATCAGTCCTTACTTCTTCTTTTCATGCTTGTGTCTGACAAGAACAGCAGACCCAAACGATCCTTTGCCGATATGTTCCAGTATCTCGTACTGTTCCATTGGCTCACTAAGCAGTCATATCTTCAGTCTTCGCTTCAGCCTAAGGTTCAGTTCTGACCTGTCCAAAACCCGGTTATATAAGGCATAAAAATCATAGGAAGAGGGAAGTAAATGAAAATAACCGACTCCAACAGTTTTGACAGATCATCAAAACCCAAATCCGCCCATTTTCAATCTTGATAATCAAAGAACCATACAATCCAATGAGAAATCTGACGAGAAAAGGATGTAAAGAAAGGAGAAAGCAACCAAAAACCTAGTAAAGCCAAACAACAAAAGGCTACTTTCCATGACTTCCATCCAACTCATCAAATAAGACCTCACATAAAGCGAAACCTCGTCTCAAATCACCATCACCGCCACCAAATCACACGTCAATATCACACATCACATTCAAATCAACCATCAATCATCACAAGTCACAACCACAATCACAAGCATCCCATCGCATTCACAAGAAAGCCAAAATCTCACGAGCACCAGCCCCTCACACCGCAGCAGCTCTCCACTAGTAACTGCCACAACCAGACCTCACTGACCGCAATGTCACTTTAAACAACATCGAAACAAAGTCAAATCACAACTCCGATCAGACATTGAAACACAATTCCTCGCTCTCACTCCAAACACTAAACAGCAGACATAGATTCAATATCGCTCAACATCTACTAGCAATATATAACAACAACAACAACAACACAGTTAATTCGGTCATCAACAGGGGAGAGCTAGATGTACTCAGTCTTCCCCCGTAACTACAACAAAGAGACTATTTCCTGATGCATAAGTAATAATGCCTAATACGAACATAGGTAATAATGCAGAATCAAATATTCAAAGTACCAAACACGGAAACGAAAATGCGGCGGTTCCGATGATTTCGGTCTCACTTGCGGTGGTTATCGAATCTCAATCTCGATTCGAGTACAATAATGCTAGGGCAGAAATCGACAGTACCTGATTCGACGACTATGAGGAGATCGATCCAGTGAATGCGATCACTTCAGGAGAGTGCCGAGTTCTGAGTCACCGGCGGCGGCGGAGGCGGTGGCGGAGGAGGAGAGGGAAGTGACGGGGTGAGTCAGGGTCACAAGGGTCGATTCCATTTTTTATTGTCCATTCGATTTTTCGACCCAAACATCAAAACCAATCGATTAATTAATTAATCGATATATTTTTTAAATAATTTTATTTATATAATTTTTTAATTTTTTTATAAATTTATTTTAAATATTGTAAGGTTATAATTAGATTATTATTTATTAAAATAATTTTATAAATTTTTCCTATATATATTTGTAAAAATAAATTATGTATATTAAGTTAAAAAAAACGATATAAATTATGATGAAAGATATGGACAAATGATTTTCTTATTAATCAAATAAAAAATATTTGATCAAAAAATAAAAAATATGACAGAAATCTTTTATTTTTAGTTCTAAAAACAAGAAAAAAGAATATCCACAGTATTAAAGATATTACGTTATCTGAAATTTAAAATAATCTTATGTAAAACAATTACGATAATAGTTTTAAATAGTTCGATAATCGATTATAAACGATTCGGTTAATCGTTTTATCATCGTTCGATTTAATTTTAAACAACGAATTCATTTTATAAACCAAAAAATAAATCATTTAATAATCAATTCGTTTGATTTCGATTTATCCATTCTATCTTCGTATTAACCGTCTTAGGTGAGTGTGGAGGAGTCACGTGAGAGGAAGGCAATTGGGCAAAGGGATTAAAAGGGGTAATGATAGTAATTAGTAATGAGTGGGGTTGATTAAAGAAAGAACGGGGAGGAGCGTTTTCGGATTTCAATTTTCAAATGTCACTAGTGAGGAGCGATTTACTTTGAGAGGAGTGATTGCATTTGAAGATCAATACTTAGGGATTATTTAGAAAGTATTATTGTTGTTTAAAATTGAAGAAATCAAAAACAATAAGAGAAATGAAAAACAAAAAAATCACATCAAAATCATGTTATAAAATAAAATTAATTGCGCAAAAAGAAATCATGAATATTATAGTTATACGAAATTAAAAATAAAAACGAAAAACTACTTTTTCATAGTCTGTTTTATATCACTTTTGTTTCTAATGTTCTGTTATTATTTAATTTACTGACGAAACATAAGTGTTTGTTTTTAACTTTTGTTTTTTAAAACAAAAGACCCTTAGTTTTTATTTTATAGGGTTTTTGTCATCTAACTCCCCCAAATCTTAGTTAATTCTAACTTAAAACTTTATAATTTCAAATTGTTCCTTCAAATTGTTATGTATTTGAAAAAATAATTCATTTCTTATCTGATAAATTTTATATTTCCAATATAATCCTTCAAATATTTATTTTAAGACTAAATAATTCTCGTTTTTAAACAAAATAATTATGTTTTATTATTATTTTCTTCAAATCATTATTGATTTTATCAAAAATATAAATGAACTAAATCCGAATGTAAGCTATTCTTGAAATATCACAATTATATTATAAGAACTTAAAAATATTTAGATTGTATGAATCATTTTATCTCATACATAACAATTCGATGGATTAATTTAGAATTATGAAGATTTGAAAGACTTATTTGAAATTAACGAAGATTTGAGGGACTTATATGTCAAAAACCTGATTTTATATCATATCAATTCATAGCGTTATTTTTATTTTTATTGGTTTTTTTTTCCTAATTTCTCTCTTTTTTAAAATCAAAAGGAGAAGTAAGTCATTTTAATAAAATTTAATACATATATAAATTCTCATATTGATCAATTTGATACATGTTTTATGGGACAAAAAGAATATGAAAATGGTGATCATAACAAAAATATTTAATTTAAATTTTGACAAAAAAAAACTCTTAAAACATTACGTGGTTGAGAAGTGACAGGAGCAACCAACTTTGCTACTATGACTGATAAAGGATTTGTTGATTTCATCCATCCTTTGGTTTTTCTTTTTTTTAAACTGTTTGATATTACTGTTAAAAATTATGAAAATCAAAACTAATAACAGAAAATCAATAATAGAAATCATAATCAGTTTATAAATAAAATATGTTTTTTTTTTAAATAAGATCTTGAATATTATACTATGATGAAACAATAAATAAAAACTGAAAATCATTATTTTTGATTTTTTTTTTTTTTTTTGCTTCTGTTCATCCATTTTATGTTTTATCAATCTGTAAAATTATAAAAAAAAATTATAAATAAATATTTATGTTTTATCAATCTGTAAAATAAAAATCGAAAACCAAAAACAAAAGCATTGATACCACCTTAGGATTGCATGATCTAAATGACGATTTACTATTTCAAGACAACAAAGAACACAGTTAGGAAACATTCATAGTAATTGTTTGTCCCTTTATCTCAAAATGACACCAACAATTTTCTTTTTTGGTAAAAAATTTAATCGCACTTTTTTATTTCTTTTCAAAAATAATAATAATAAACTCTAGTAGCTACAACTTATGTAACAATGGTTGGGAATTCAAAAGGGAAAATTTGTTTCTACAACATGTGTGAATAAATTTTAGGCAAATAGATCCAACGTTTGATATAATATCACGATAAGGAAGATGGAGATTAAAACACTCATAACAAATCTCAAGCTTTTGAAAGTTTTCTTTTAATATGTATCACTCAATTTTACTTATTCAAAGCTCAGTTTTACCTATATATATATGGTTTCTCAATCGTTCAAGTATTGCAACAATGATTAAACCTATTATTCATATCGGCATGTCGTCGTTGGTGTTGTAAAAGACAATATAGTGGCTGTTGCAAACTATAGATTGAGAAATTTATACTACAACTTGAAAAGTTTATACTATAACTTGTTGAATGTATACAAGTCAGATTTTATTTATAAAATACACTAAAATCTTGATTGTACATATTCATTAACTTATAGTTTAAAATTTTTAACTTATTATATAAAATCGTCAATCTACAGTATTTATAATAGTCACTTACGCTGTTTTTTGCAGCACGGATGATTTTTCCTATTTATATAAGTATATATAAATGTGTTTTATGCACATATATGTATTACATTTCAATATCTCTAAGAGCAATAACATGGATAGTTAACAATATTCTTACACCATTACGCTTTCAACATCTAACCGATGCAGTATATATATCTGAAGGCAAATTAAACAAACTGCATCAGATGAAAACCACGACAAGATTGGTTCAATGTTCAACAGTTGTAAAAGCTTGAAATATCCATTTATTATGCATCAATATTAATCGAGTTCGAACAAAACATTACAAAACTGTCACTATTTTGTTTCATCATTACGATGGATTGAACATCACTTACTGTCATAACATCAATTTTTCAAAAAAATAAAATAAAATAAAAAAATTGTTATTGTCAAAAAAGATATTGATTCTGTCAAAGCAGCTCATGAGTATGGGACATTGTTTACAAAATTAAAAAAATATTTGTGAGTGTTTGACCTTGGCATGATCAAAATTCGCATTGGAAATATCAATTTCGAAAAAGAACCGGAGGCCTATGATAGTTTCCGTGATTAGTTGCCCCCATGTCATTGTTTTCGGATTTGCCCACATTTCTTCCTCCAAATCTACATATTGTTGGTCAATAGGAGATCTAAACTGGTCAATCCCGAAGTCAGGTGCCTAGTTGGCCACATCGGGCCATGGATCGCATGCGAAAATTGCTATTTAGAAACTCAAATTTGTTAGTTAGAAACTACGAAGGAAGCGTCTTGACCCGAACACTGTGCACGTGGCCTAGAGCGCCACGGCCCGTAACGTTTTAGTCATAAGTAAAACGCCAAGGCCGTGGCACTTTGGGCCACCGAATTCCCTTCTCCTCTGCCTTTGAGTCTTCTGCTTCACCATATTTGCATTTCTCCCTTGCGGCGGCGAACACTGACGCCCATGAAGGCAGCCAAATTTCCACAAAATCATAAAATCATAGTTCAATTTTTTTAAGTTCGTTCTATTGTTCAACCTCATAACTTATTTCAGGTAACTTACATCTTAATTGTTTGATTTGTTATGATTTTTGAAGATGATTTGGATTGTCGGATTGATTGTATGGATGTGAAATTGTTAGGGATTGTTGTTGCTGTCCATGATTTTTGAATGCGCTTTGATGATCTATGGGGATTGAATGGATTAAAAGAACTATTTCGTTCTCGTAGACAATTAGGCACGAATTCTGTTATCGGATTCGATATCTGAAACATTATTTAGATTCATAATTAAAATATATCTTTCTATTCTGTCATACATCGGTGTTATTTTATGTTTCTTGAGATTTATTTATTTTTTAATCATGATCATATATCGAAATTATTGTTCAAAACTTAAAGAAACAACAAATAATCGTGATGACGTGACAATACAAAGCATCGTCGCTAATGGCGTGGCACAACGTAGGCTAAAACGCTATCGGTGATGATGCTTTATATTTTGAGTAGAGTGGTTCGAACTAGTGTTTTACTTGTTATTTGTTATCTGTGAAGCATCATCGTCCGAAACGCTTTCTTTGTTGTTTCCATTTAGCAAAAATACGTTTCTAAATAGATGTTCCCGGTGACGTGAAACAAACTATTCAAAATACCCAAGTTTATTTTATGAATTCTTCGATTTTCAATTATATTTCGTGAAACAAAAAGTTTTAATTTTATCCTATAAATTGATTTTAAGTTTCAAATCTATTCTTCTTTTAACAAAATTAATTCTTGTCAAAAAAAACAAAAAAAAACACACATATATTTTTTTTTTATGACGAGGGTGTCCGGACCAACTCGCGCGCACCTCGACTAATCCCCCGGACACTGACAAGGCGTCCCCCACCAATATCGGGTAAAGCTTTGACCGAACCCAATATCTTCAATAAGAAGGTTGAATCGAACATCATTAGATCAATCCAGGTTGATTAACTAACTACACATGTTTTGTTTCCCTTAATCCCTAAATGTAGCCCTAAATCGATTTTCAATTTTCTTTCTCTGATTTCGATCCTTAGAGTTTAATAGTAGTTCTAATTTTCTGAAGTGGCCATTCAATTCAGAGGATCGGTCAAATCATCCACGACCAGATTATCAATTAATCGGCAGAAAATTTTGCACAAACAAAAATATTCATACTAACAGATGATTATCATACATCAAGGAGTGAAATACCATGACTATTGAAGCTGCGGGTCCAGAGTCGATCATTCCAATAATTGTTGTCTGATTTAAATGTCAAATCTTAAGTATTGAGATACATAACTAATTTTTCAGTACAATACATGTCAATTTTACTTGTATTGAAAGTTAAGTCAAAGATATTATATGCTCATAGAATAAAATTGAAACCTCTAAAATTATAAATATAATTAAGATGTAGTAATTTGAAACTAAAAATCAATTCACAATATAAAATTGAAACTTTTTATTTTATAAAAATATAATTGAAAAATCGAAAAATTGACAGAATAAAATTGAATATTTTATCATACAAACAAACAACATCAAAACTAGATTCCCATTAAATATATGGTTTAGAAAAAACGAGATTTAGAAAGGATAAGATATATGCAGATATATGCTGTCTTTTTTCTACCGTAAATTGCTGAAAGACGGTTTCCCGCACGGGTGGCATGATCTTACAAGCACTTTGAAAATGGGCTGAGAATTCGGGTCGGAGTCCAAAACATACTGACCACTATTCACTGGGCTGAAACCCGACTACTTGAAGTCGATGAAGCCCACATTGCAGGAGACTAAAGGCCCAATTATGGGTGAAACCTGAAATGATTCGCTTAATCGCTTGATGTGAACTTGTGTTCATATTTTGTCGAAGGCTTTCAAAGGTCATAAATGTCACACGTTTTTGCACATACATGTAAACATATCAACAGAGTGATGGTTTTTAAGAGAAAAACGGTTAAATATTATGATATTATAAGTATGTAAAATCAATCATTCAGATTCATTGGATCCAAAATATTTGCATTCAAATTCGTTGCATTATGGGTCATACTACGACCATGAACCATCGATCGACCTCCCCTTGAACGTTACGAAACCTTAGTGACCAAGCGTTCCCATGGGGACACTGCTGAAAATTTCTGTTCAGGCGAGACAAATCAATATCGAAAACACCACCACCACCTTCACCGCACGTGACGCCGATAGATGGGCCCATTGTACTGCTGTTCTTGCAATTGGGGAATTTATTGGGCCTGGGCCCACTGTAGCCCATCACCCACCACCGCACGTGACGTCGTTTGATATGGGCCAGTGTACCGAAAGCTTCCAATTTATTAGGCCTTGGCCCACTCTAACGGACACGGGAACCTCGCGCAAAAGATTTTAGTTGTTTCGCACGGATGGAGATTTGGTGAAAGCAGCTGCTAAACATAAACACCTTGTCATGTATTAAATAGGTACTGAAATATTTTGATGATATAATAATTCGATGATAAGCAATTACAACAACAAAAACAATATTAAGAAAACTCAGCTATTTTCGTCCCAGGACAACATCTGAGAAGGACAAGATATACACAATATTATCCATATTACGGATAAAATCAACAATAAAAAGATTATTTCCTAATGTTATCAGCCTCAATGATAATCAATTCTTACGTAATTCTAAAGTTTGAGGCTCGATGTTTCCGAAATATTCAAATACATTGATGGATAGTCTTACAACATATATGCATCACATTTGAACTAATGGATTTGACTAATATCGAAACTTGATTCCCATGATCCTAGTCTAAAAACAATAATTGTGTCCAATAAGTCATCTAATGATATGCACCTATGCTTTCACCAATAGTCATCTAACCTTATTTCTCACCGTTAATGCATGTTTACATTCTCTTTGATTATCTTATCGGTTGTTACAAACAACTGTTAAAAAGTACAATATCTTGATTGAAATTTGAGGACTCAAACTAATCACATGTTAGTATTACTCCATAAGATTTGAAATATTTTATTTATGGATAATTGATTTTAAATTGAAACACTCAATATACATATAATAGGTTCAATATTAATCGCATTTACTATTCTACCCCTCTGTCTTGTCATGAATAGTATCTCAAGTTTTTTCATGCAAACTCCCTATCGCCTGACTTCGTCCTGCCACACTGTTTTATCGCTTATCCCTGCTAAGCGTTTTCTGACATGTATAACCCAATAAAAATATCACACAGTGAGTATTGTCATATTTTTTCTCTGCTTTTTTCCCTATTAACAATCCAAATATACTTGGATAAATAATTTTTAAAAATAAAAAAATTGATACTTTCAAGTCTCATTTTACTACATCCAAGACATCATGTAAAAAAGAGATATTTTTGTTCAAAAAATTTATGTGAGTAGGATAACCTTAGATGTAACAAAAATAGTCTTGAAGGTATCATTTTCCTTAATTTTTAGTGCAACTTATAATATTCCTAATTCGTAACAACAGTATGAATGCAAAGTCGGAATCAACATCTATAATAAACCTGATTATACTTCTATGACTGGCATATAAATGTGAAATGAAAGCGAAATTCATATACTATATGTAATTACTTAATTTATTGAATTTTAAAGCTACAACTTGGACCATTGTTATTACAACGGGTCCTACATTTACTTGCATGCATGCCTTTTAATGTATTTTTTCCTCTATATGTATATCAACTTATGTACTTTACAATAAATACAAATACAGTACAAACAAAATATTTCAAAATTTTGAAATTTAACTTTATATATTAAAAATAAGGAAATCAGTTCAATATTGCATACATGCATCGAAGAGGACAAGGCATTCATCAGCCATTTCTGAAGTACTGTCGGTGCAATGCATTCATATGGCTAGTTCATATATAAATAAATTATATTTAATGGTTTATATTATGTGCATATATCTATATATCTATATATATAGCAAATGATACAAACAAAATGATGTACCACATGTGTGTTCAGGGAAAAAAACATGTGCTAATTGACATATGAACACGAGACAATATTCTACACTAGGTATCAAATTAATCATAATTGTTTGGTTGATTGAATATAAAGTACATACGATTATAATTTTTTACAGGTTATCACAGAACAAAAAGCAATAATTAATCTATGGGAATAAAGCTACAGCCCACACACAAAATTTCAAAAAACAAATTTCAAAATATTATTTTTTTGAAGGTCGTTGGATTTTTTAAATTTTAAAAGTATTGCAGCTTGTTTCGGCTGTCGTTAATGCATCCTCGCTTTCCCTTAATCTATTCTAACCAAATCAACAACTAATCAAGATATTATGTACATAGCTTCTAGCATAAGTTTGTCGTGGTCTGATTACATTCTTGTGATAGTAGCTAAGAAATGATGACTAGAATTTTAAGGTTCTAAAATTGAAATACAGAGTATGGCACCTGTTATTTTTCCTAAGAATTAATTAGCATTTAAACTTCCATGATCATCATCAACCTCGTCCGGCTGGTTTTCTGGCCTGAAGGATCGATTCTCCAGCGTGGCGGCAATGGTGCCTTGGTTGTATAGGTAGCCCAATTGGTGAAAATAAGGGCAAGTCCGAGAATCAAGTGACCTCTTCTTGTTCATGCCCTTTGTCTTCCTAAAGTACTTGTTGATGTTCTCCCATTTCTCCTTGCACCTCTTCGCACTCCTCTTGTATCCCAAATCCATCATCCTTCTTGATATCCTCTCCCACAATGGACCTCTTAATGAGCTCGAAGGGCCATTACCTTGATCTAATTTGTGATCATCGCGATGATCCTCGGCTTTGTAGAGGCTGCACCTTATGTTGATCAATGCTAGTACTTCATCTCTTGGCCACCGCCTCCCCATGCCATCTTGATCTCCTATCTCGTCGTCAATCCCTTCAGGGTTTTCGGGCGATTTGCAAGGTGAAAAAGGATTGTCTTTGGTGGATGTTATTGAATTAGGGTTTGAAGAGGAAGCTTGATTTTCATCATTTGATGATGTGGGCAAGTTTGGGCTATTTAGAGTGGGGAAAGTGTTAGGGTTTTGGTGAGATTGAACCACAAGGGTATTACATGAAGTAGGTGTTGAAGGAGTGCTAGGTTTTGCTACCTTGGCAATATGATCATGATTCACATCATGGCTATCTTCATGTATTCTTTTCTCTACATTGGCAAGGTGCATTTGGGATTGGCTTTGGCTATTGTGATCGCAATCATGATCATAGTTGGTGGCGGTTTTCGGCACAATGGTTGTTGATGAGGTGAACTTCTTCAAGAATTCAACGATCTTGGCTTGTCTATCAAAAGCTAAGGCTTGCTCATGAGCCCTAATTTCCATCTCCTTCTCGATCCGCTCCATCTCTTGCTTCCTCCACGCCTCTTCCCTCACAATCTTCTCCTCTTCCTGCTTTACCATGTCTTCGAGGAACTTGTTGTGGAGCTCCTCTTGATGTGCCATCATCTTGTTCACAATGTTCTCACATAGCCCTTTGAACATCTCAAACTTCCTCCTCCTTTGCCTCTTCCTCTTCCTCAATGCGACATACTTCTTTTTCTCCTCTTCTTCTACTTCTTTTTCGATCGTTACCTTATCATCACATCTTGAGTCAGCTTCCATCTTATCACGATAGTCTTCGTGTTCTTGGCTTTCTAAATCATTGTCATACCCGTGGTCATCGTTTTGATCACGGTGATGATGATGATGATGGTATGAAGGACACGGATCTTGGTGATGTTGCTCATTATGATCATTGTGATGTTGAGTATCTGAATGGTAGAGGTGTTCAAGCTCTCCGAAGAGCCTATAATTGTCACTGCAGCTGATGTTGCTCAAGTATCTGCTCTCTTCCTCAAATTTCTCTTTGCACTTTTCAGCACTCCTTTTGAATCCAAGCTCTCCTAGCTTTCTGTCACACACAAAATAAGATAAGCAAAGTGACAGGAAAAAAAAAAATCATCTGAAGTTATCACTTTTTTTGAGATCATAACTTATCATTTAATTGTAATTAATTGTCCATTTGGGCACGAGAAATGTTACCATCATATCTGTAGGACAGTGCCATTATGATATCTTCAGACCAAAATCCACTTAAAAATAATGTACTTACCTAACTCCAGTCGTTACTGCTCATAGAGTCCTAGGAAATGATTGACAAAGATGACAATAATGACACAAATCATTACAACAAACAAAACCAGATTATCCCAAAATATAACTGAATAGTTTGACTTAATATAAGGATTTATATATGTGTTGAATTTTTATGAAATTTGTTAAAAAAGAATATTTTTTAATAATAATGGAGTGTAACTGAGATTTGGAAAAAAGAATAAGAAAGAAGAAGGAATGAGATGGTGGATACATTATAGCAGAAGATGATTTGTTTTGATATTTTTTATGTGAAAAAGCTACTGAATATGATATGTTTATTATATTTTGAGACGATTCGAATAAAAAAATATAATTTATAATATGGGATGGAGGTAATAGTTACTTTGATTTTTTTTTCTTTTTATAATAATTGATTTAGTAACATTAAAGTAAACTGGAGTTAATTAACTGCGGCTGCGCAGCACCCAATACGCTGCAACATGACACATCAGCCGTTGCAATGTTCATTTTCTCTATATTAAATATAGAAAATACATTTCTAATTACGGGAAAATGAAGCAGGAGCAAAAACTAAAAGGTTTAAAGGCTAAAAATAGGACAAAAAAAAACGAAAATAAAAGAATAAAACAAACATAAAATCTCTTCTTGTTTTGGTTTTGTCGCTGATAATTAACTGCAGGCGCTGTTGTCTCACTTTCCTATTTTAATTAATCACAACTCTGAAGCAAAGATGTTTGTTAATTAATATCAAAGAGACATTGGAAAAGAAATCACCAAACTAGTCAGGTGCATGACGCAAGTACGTACATGGATGTTTAAGGTGTACCCCCGTATCGCACAGCGCACTAATGTAATTTTTTTAACAAATGACCAAAATGAAGCTTATAGACCTTTGTTGGATGAATTTGATGTACCAACAGGCTTGAATAATCAATTTAATTGCATTACATTCATTTGATTAATTTTATTACATAAACTAATAGTGTAAGATAGCACTGTAATCAATATACCTTGAGACATGCTCCCATGTAAAATCAGCAGGGAACCAACACCCACTCCCACTATTCTCCAAGTTAGATCTAATCCTCAAAAGAGCAAGCACCTCCTCATTTGACCAAGGAATATTAACACCAACATTCATCAACAACCCATGATTGCACACTTGCTTCTCTTCCTTGCAATGCTGATGAATCAACATTGGCGGCGGCGGCAGCAACGGAGGGAGGATTGGTGTGATGTGATGATGATCAAAGGGTGTGTAATTAGGGGGTGAGTTTGGGCCATATAGTGAGAATGTGAGAGGATGATGATGATGAAGAGGGTGATGATGAGCTGTGTTGATAGGAGATATTGGCCTTGGAGTAGAGGTTGATGAAGAGGAGGGTGTTGAGGATAGGAATTTGTGGAGATGATCATGAACTCCATCAAACATTTTTGCATGATAGTTTGCTTCTCTCTTTGTTAACCTTGTTTGCTTGTCACTGTAAATTGGTGACTTTATTGGTGCTAGCTAAGGGAAGGGAGGGAGGGAAAGATGTTGAGGGATACTTGACCTCCAAAAGATAGGGCCCTACCCAATAGTTCACTATTTAACTTCAGAGTTTTTATTTTTATTTTTTCAAATCAATATATCTATCAGATCAAGTATTTATGATCATGTAAACATTTTCTGTGAGCATTTTATAGTTCTTACGGTTCTATATTCTCAACATATACCAGCTGATACGGTCCATAGAAATTCCACTCGAAGTGATATGTTGAGAATATAAAATTCACATGATAAGGTACTTCATTTCTAATAAAATTACAGCATTAATTTTCTAAAATACTCAAAAAAAAAATTCATATTTCTCCCCAACTCTTACACTGCACCTTATATCAACTAACTTTTAACCTTCCAACTAGGGATGAGGAAAAAAAACCGTTAATCGAAATAATGAACTGAACCGAACCAAAATATTGGATTCGATTTGTTTTTTTCGATATTTGGTTAATTTGATATTCGGTTTGTAGCATTAATTTGATTTCGATATCATTTAGTGAGTGTAAAAAATTCGGGTAATTCGATTAACCGAATTAACCAAAATTATAATTGTTTTCCTTATTTTATTTTTTATTATTCATCTTTATATATTTTTTTATATTGATTTATTTAACAAAAATGTTTATTTGGTATACTAAAAATTCTATTATTCTCTTGATAATGTGTTTATAACTCACTTTCGTTTTCATCTTTTGAAACTCCTTTTTTAATATTTTTTTACCATTAAAAAATATGTCATTTTTTTAATCTTTTGAAAATTGGTCATAAATCAAACCGAACTGAAATCGAAATCAAAATAACCGACATAATTCAGTTCGATTCAATTTTCATTTTTGATTTTGAAAAAACCGAATTAAATTCGATTAAGAGAAACCGAAAAAAATTTCGATTTTTACCGATTTATCACCCCTGCTTCCAGCATCTTATATCAATTAACTTCCTGTCTTTTAATTAACAACAAACTATTAAAACAACAAGATTTCAACATTATATATATAAACTTTCGCGTCAATTGAACTCGTTATAATTCTGTTGAGGACCGGGTGTATATGAAGCTTGCAACAAATAGTCAGTCATATTTACGTACCACAAATATAGCAGTATATATGCATGCATGGCCCTTTTAATATTGGTTGAGAATCCGATGCAGAGGCACAGTTCGCAGAGGAATTTGGAGGAGAGAGAGTGGGGCCGTATGGGCGTGGCAGGACACGTGAAGCCATGCCGTGTGATAGGTACCGAATTTATTTACCAGTCAGAACACACCTATGCATCTGGGCTCCAGTCCAACGGGATTATATTAAACAAATAAATAAAAATATTTCGCATATCGGATATTATTTCTAACATTTTTTTTCGTCAAAAATAGTATATGTAACGTTTTCGTTTGAAATTTTTTTCACATAGATAATGTTAATCGTAGTCGTGTATTTCAGTGACTTCTTCTTCGTTGTTATAATAATATTTTTTATTAATTTTATAAAAATTCAACACACACATAAAAATCTTATGTCTGATTAAAATGTTGCAATTAATTCGGAATGAAGGGAGTAGTATTTATAAAATGTAAAAAAACTTGCCATTACTTAAATCGATTTGTAACGAGTAAAATAATCCAGAATTTTATAGTTGTTCGTTCTGGATTCTGAATAGTTTGTGTGGATTTTATATTTCACAACACATTATATATCCTCACACGGATGTTTTTTCTTGGATTTGATGCGTGAATTTTTAATTTTGGCAGCGCAGAATGTTGTACTATTAGATCAATAAAACTTTGCTATCATATTAAACATTTAAACTCCTCATAAAACATTGACAACTAATGAAAAGTCGAATCTTTTGTGCATTTAATTGTTCAAAGCTTAAAATTCACTATATGCATTTGTATTCCAACATCTTATTCAGTGAATTTAATAATGAGCTTGCATATATACAATTTTAAAAACATATAAAATCAAAACTTTCTTTCAAAAATAAAATAAAAATAAAGTAAAATAAAATAAAATCGAAACTGATAGACACAGCTCACTTGCTGCCTTCGTATCGTTTTGTATGTTTAGATGGGGGCCATTTCGTATGAACGACAACTACTGCACAATATATATGCATGCACACGCACAATTGACTGTACAACACATACCATAGTCCTTCATGATCGACGTGAATATGTTAAATGGTCCTTCATGGATCAACGTGAACATGTTAAATGGACATCAAGTACTGTCCATGTTCGATCCACTACTAACATATAAATTTGTAAGGATTTGGGTTTATGTTAGTAGGAGTATTTCTCTTGTACGAATCTTGTTTCTTTGAGAACATCGGCACCTAGTTAGCGCTGCACAAGCATATTACACATGAAAGATGAAAAGGCAGTGACCTTAGACAAAAGTTTTGGTGACACAGTGTGAGAGTGTCGAACCTTGACGTTATTCTTGAAAAAAGTTGATTATCATTAAGCTAATCCTAAATAGCAGTAGCTCATGCCATAAATAGGCTTAAGGCTGATACTATGAGTTTGCTAAGTGATAGGATCACTCAATAATGGGCCATAGCGAAATCAGCCACACTAAATGGTTTAAGATCTCAGACAGTATGGGCCTAGTTGATACTGGATCATAGTGGGCTGGGCATTGCAAACATACAACTTGCAGTTTCTTTGCACTGTGTTGGGCTTTATACTTATTAGATGTAATCAAGTTCTCACGGGAAAACCTTTCAAAAAAAAAAAAAAAAAAAAATTGAAAAAAAAAAAAGTATTCACAAGAAAATAGCATTTGACCCCATCAACAATCATCCAGATATATTTTATCCTATGAATTATAAAAATAGTCATTTTATCTCTAAAATTTTGAAAAAAATTTTGAATTTTGGCACGTTTTCTGAAATTATATATTTTTTTGACAAAAAATCCCTACGAAGGGATCATATTCCTATTTTCAAAATTGAAACAGGTTATGTGAAAAAAACAAAACAAATGTTCAAAAATATTGTGTGCTATTTTCCCAGTTCTCACCCCTTTCTTTTCAAAAAGAAAAATGGAGATGATCTGAAGTTCAGGTTCGAAGTTTGATGAACGAAATGAAGATGTTGATAAAAGCCATAAATCTAAAGAGGAACTCAAAGACAATAACAAGAGCAATTAAATAGAAGCTGCAGTTCGGTCTATATAGAGTGTTGTGTATTGTAAACAGATGATACTATTATTTAGTCAGCTGAAGGCATAAGCACTTAGGATTTCAACCAACCTGAAAAAACGTTTTGGAAAGAACTAATTCTTTTCATGAACCGGTTCATTTGACGGTTATGATTTCTATTCAAAACCCTGATTTTCGGGATAAGATTAAAAAAGATAATTTTTGAATATTTTCACTGATATTTCGTTTCGGAATAATATCTTTTTGTATCAGAAACGTTTTTATATTGTGAAGACATGGGATTTGACTAACAATTAATTGCTTGAATAAATTTTTTGTTTTTAGGGGATATGGACAGATTGATTTTTGATCAAATGTTTACTCTGCTTTCCCACGTCTTTCACCTTTCCACTTCCTTATACTTCAATAGCTTGTATTTAAGAAAAGGAAAAAACGTTTTTGACAAATATCGAATCACAAGTTTTACAATCGTCCAAGGTTTTTAAGATGTCTTGCAAAACTAATTTCGTGTGATTCAAGAGGTTCATTGTTTTGAAAGAAACACGGTATATCCGAACCTATTAGTGCTCATGTCTATGCTGATGAAATGAAGATATCAAGTCTGTAGTCATTTATTGAGTCTCTATTTTCGTTGTTTTGTTCAGCACCACTTATGGAGTGTTCTGTTGCTTAGAGAACCCTGACCTAGGTTTGTTTAGGCGCCTACAGTCACTAGAAGGGTGTCTGTATTTGGAGTTTCACTACTTTAAGGATAGATTAGGGAAAATAAACTTGTAAGTGTGTTTATATTTAGAGTCTTGCAGGAGTCTGTAAACAGATGTGATTGATTGCAATTAGGTTGTTTTAATTCATTGTTATGTCTCTACACTGGATGTAAATCCTTGACTAAGTTGGGGACGAATCAGTATAAATTTTGGTGTTATTTACTTTTCCGCATTGATTGAAAATTGCAAAAATTGAAATTTATACAAAACTTAAACTGATTTATTACAACGAACCGGTACATTATAATTTCAGTACATCGTTTAAGAAAAAGTTATTCTATAAACCAGTACATCGTTTCAGTATTTCTGTGACTGAGAATTAACAATATGCAACATCTTAATTATATTCTATAAATTAAAAGGTCTCAATTTTATACTATGAGCATATAATATATTACTATGACTTACATTTTAATACAAGCAAAATGGATAGTATTGTATTGAAATCTTAGTTATGTATCTCAATGCTTAAGATTTTGATATTGACATCAAACAAGAATTATTGGAATGACTCACTCAGGACCTGCAGCTCAAATAATCATGATATTTTGCTTCTTGATGTATGATAATCACTGGATAGTATGAATGTTTTTGTTTGTGTCAAATTTTCTGTCGATTAATTGATAATCTGATTGTGGATGATTTGGCCAATCCTCCGAATTAATTAACAATTTCAAAGAATTAGGGCTACAATTGAACTCTAAGGATCGAAATCCAAAAAAGAAAATTAAAAATTGAATTAGGGCTAGATGTTGGGAATGAGTGAAACCGAATATGTGTAGTTAGCTTTAATTTTTTTTCTTTTGTTGATCAATAAGAATTAATTTTGTTAAAAGAAGAATAGATTTGGAACTTAAAATCTATTTACAATGTAAAATTAAAATTTTTTATTTCATAGAATATAATTGAGAAATAAAAAAATTCAAAGAATAAAATTAAATATTTTGTCTTGAAGTTTACGATAATCAAATTTAAAACAGAGAGAGTAATATGTTGCTGAGTCTACACTAATGAAGAGATTTTGAGCTAGTAGAGTTATACTGTATCAATACTATGATACTTCATCAAAATAGAATATTTTGATACTCGTATTTCGATATTTTTGCAGGACAATCAAACATGCGAGTCGTCACAATTTTATATGATGAAGGGAATATATGAAAAAGTTTTAAATAAGAAATAATGTTACTTATGATTCAAGTTACTCGTAATGATGCACTTAACAGTCTTTTGTTACCAACTCTATCACGATATTCATACAACATCTCATCTTTTAGAAGGCTCGTCCAATTTGTGATTAGGAAGAATTCAATTATTATCATTTAAAGTTTGAGATTTTTAAATTAAAAAAAGAAAACACAAAATAATCTTCAATTTAAATTACTAATCATTGGATCTTGTTGTCATAGTCAAACTTATCTATGATTAACCATAAATTCATTTTCAATTTTTTTAGATTTTTCAATATGAATTTTGTAAAGTTTCATTCTAATCTCAAATCATATTTCATCTAAAATCTTTTACTCCATGTGTCGGACAAAAATAACATGGAAAATCAACAAATTTTTATGGGAACAAATTACACTTAAATGATTAATTTTGAACGAAAAAAATAAGTAATAATTAAATGATTAATCAACACAACACACATTACGCAATGAATCTTTCACCGATAATAATCAAAATCTATCATGACAAATCTACGTGGTCAGATTGTAACGTCTATGTTACAGGGAGAACGTACTGTAGTTTTCCTTTCAAGTACTCTCTTGTCGCACACGAAACATATAAACCACAACTTACCCCCTTCCTAGGGTTTAACCTTTTCTCTTCTCTCCCTCTCTAAAACCCTAAACCCCCAAAACCACAAAAATCCCCAAAACCCTAGCCATGGCGTCCTCCGATACCGACTCACCCCCACAATTCCGCCATTACCATCCCTTCCAAGACCAAATCCCACTCCCAATCCAAACCCTCTACACTCTCCCTACCTCCCCCGACTTCCTCTACCCGGAACAATCATCCCTCCACAGCCGCACCTGGTCCGAAAACCTAACCTACTACACCGGCACAGCGTACCTCGCTGGAGCGATAATTGGTGGTGTTCGGGGTTCGATCGAGGGAATTCGGGGATGGGAGAGCGGGGATTCGAGGAAGATAAGGGTGAACAGGGTGTTGAATGCTGGGGGGATGGGAGGGAGGAGGATGGGGAATGTCGGGGGCGTGATGGGGTTGTTGTTTGCGGGGTTCCAGAGCGGGGTGGAGTGGTGGAGAGGCGGGGTTGATGATTGGGTGAATAGTGTTGGGGCTGGATTGGGGACTGGGGTCATTTATAGGGCGGCCAAAGGGGTTAGGTCGGCAGCGATTGCGGGTGCTGTTGGGGGTGTTGTTGCCGGTTTGGGGGTTGCAGGGAAACAGGCCGTGAAACCATATGTGCCTGTTTGAGGGATTCGTTGATTGATGGAAGGTGATTTGGTTGTTGGCATCGTATGGTTTGTGATGTGTTTGTGTTGTGTTTTTGCTTTCTTTTTGGTGTGTTCTTTCTATTATGATGATTGCAAGTTGTGTGTTATGTTGTAGCATTAACATATTATTTGAATGGAGTTTTGGGTTTTACGTGCAGTAGGTGTAAGACTAATCTTTTGTTATTGGACTCTTCTCTTTGACTAGGGTCATGACATTATCATTGAGATGCTATTTAAGGTTCAGAATTTGATTTGGATTGCAAAGCATTTGCAATAGATGCTCATTGATAATAACCGGATGAAATTGTTTCCAAGGGATGTTCAGTTTCTGTTTGCATTAAGGTTTCTGTTTGTAGTGTTTGTTGTGCGTGATGAGTTGTTTAAACAAAAGTTTAGAAGCATGATCTATGAGTATGTTCAATTACATCTGATGGTCTGGTTTGGGAGAAATAGCTGAGATCCAATGTTTGGGAGAAATAGTGGAAATTCCAAGTTGATTGAAGTCAAATCCAGAAATCCTTTCCACCCTTCATGTCACCTGTGTATTTTTTGAGTTTATGAGCTTCTGCAATTGAGATCAACCATTTTAATCGGCATATTAGTAGTTTAGTCCTGGTTGTGGTGGGTATCCATCATGGTCATGCCAACTGAGTTATTGAGTTTGAAGCTGTGCGGAAAATATGACATGTATTGGTATGGAGTGATGCAGTTTGACTGAAGCCATTTCTGATCGTGCTTTTTCGGATTGCCGAGGATAGAATTTGCTGCCTTCTATTGAACTTGGTGATTTATCTCGTTATACTGCTTTTGCCAATGAAATCAGAATAATTGTTTGCCACCTGATTCGGTGGAATTTATATGTTAACAAAATCAGTCCGTGTAAGTGATTTGAAGCAAGTTATGGAGTATGAAGGCGTGCGAAAATAGATGAACTATATGCATGAATAATTTGGGTCTTGCCTTTGCTGTCTGCTCTTCGTCATGCGGTTTATCTCTTAGTATATGCCTTTGCTGTTAATGGGAATTTGAGGCCAGAATGGAGCTTCTAGCTGATGCCTCAATAATTGGTTTGCTTGCAGCAAAATTTGCCGACTTTTTCTTGAAGATGCTCCTTTGAATTGGCAGTTTTGACATGGTGCTGGGCAATGGCGACAACAGCAAGTGGTAGTGATCTTAGATATAGCGTGATAGCTTCGTGATGAACTCAATCTTTATGTGTTTCGTATAATAGTCAGATTAGATTTCTGCTGTAACTGCTAAGCAAGCCCTTTTCATAGCATGTAAGCAAGTCCTGGATTTGAATGTTTTGGTTAAATTAGTATGCCATGAAATTCACCTGCAATTTTATCGAATATGTTTCCAGTTATGCTGCTTGATGCCTGAAAATTGGAATTTTTGTTCTATAACCCTCTTTGTAGATGGTGCTGTCTTTAGGTACAGGTAGTAATTTACTAATTTTGATGATGAATTGTCGGTCGGAAATCTCATCACCTTTCGATCAAAAAACTATACGCCTATGTGATGAGGTGTGCATGTTAAGAGGCTAACTCATAATTTCTCATATTGCTTGATCACTGATGCCCAACATGACTTGCTTTAAAATCATGGAATCAGGGCAACAACTCATTGAACCAGGATTTTGAAGTAGTGACGCTTCCGAAATACAAGAATGAACAAGAGCAGTGGAGAATTTGTACCAATTTACAATTCCAATGAAATGAGAAAATTAAGGTATTTAGTTAATAACTTGAATGCAAGAGAAAATTCAACATTATTGATAATGTTAGACAAAATTCACAGCAAAATAAGTTAGCTGACTCTCCCATCTCCTGTCGAGTTGCAAAAGCAAAGGGCATACAACCAGCATGCCTTGCAGAGTCACAAGTCCGAGGACATAACAGATGATGGAAGATGTAAAACATGTAGGGGACGGCTTCATTGCCAACGGGAATTCCCCTGCTGTAGACAAATAAAACATAACCCGCAGCATGCTTCGGCTTGTTAGCCTCTCTTCTATGAGCGTCACATGAACTGCTCCCAAATTGCATATCATAGATTCCAGCATGAGCAAAAGACAGAGACTTTGTCCCGCTGTTCAAATTGCTCACACATACCATGCGAAAGAAAGCACCTGGCATGACACCAACCAAGATTCTGAGTAGCCGGCGTGACATCAACCAAGTTTTTCATCCCTGATTAGGTCCGGTGGTTCAATGTTTTATGAAAAGCGACCTATAACTCATAATAAGAGGAAAACACTAGATTAGTATGCTAAAAATAAACCAAATGCCAACGGCTTCGATTTATACTGTGTTTGGAATTTGGAGAAGACACTAAATGAAAGTCGGCACATTCTCTCCTTGTAAGCCCCAACTAACGCATGAACTTACCGAGGTTGACGTTTTAAGCAGCTCCCTTAAGCCATCGTGGCGTAGCTTGAAGCAGGCAGTGTAAACTGCAGCTTCAGAGCTGTCTGGGTCTGATACTCTGATTCTCCTGCTGCACTATCTGCTTCAGTTTTGCTCGCTGCCTCATTGCTACGAACATCAGATAATATCCCAGAATCTGAATGATTGAACTTTGTCCCATTGGCAGTATCTTGTTGAAGGCGTGGCCCATTGGAAGCTTTGGACTTCAAAATGATGTCCAAATCGGACTCTGCCAAAGGCCTATTCCCATCTGTATAAGTTAGAATTTCCCTGCAAAGCACCACCAGTTTTTGACCCGTGTCATCTCAATGAAAGTCAAGTTTCTGATTGCATGCCAAAAAGTGTGAGACAAAGCTGCATCAGTACCATCCGAAGTCTAGGGGTTTTTGGAAAACCTGCCTGTAGCCTCCAGTCATGCTAGTTATTGAAAATTCTCTGAAAATAGAAGGTTCATCAGAAATTTTGACGCCAAAGCCAACAAGAAGTAACAAGACTCAGATATGACTTAAAAGTGGAAAAATAGCGTAAGGAAGATTTTTCTTTCTAATTCGACTACGTACTTGACATTGTGCGCATTCTCTGTCAAGTTGATTTTGTCCTGGCAACTATTCAGACAAATATGGAGGAGAAGCAGGATTAGCAAGATGAAACACAAGGTAATGCCTTCAGACAAACAGTATAGGTGGTTCTTTCTGGTTAACGAATCCCGCAGGCACATGGTATCACTTCAACTTCTCGACCTGATATTCAAGTCGTTTCATTTTCGAAGAGTCTTCACTTTGAATCTTAAGATTTTAGTAGCTAGAAGCAAACCACATCTCTATATTCCAGTCCATAAAGAAAAACTATATGAGGCAACAACATTAACGGGGAATAAGCATAATATGAGCAAAGCAGAAGTGCAGATAACGTTAATTAATTGTTACCCGGGGTGATAGCAAATTATTTACAGATTGTTTCCAAGTATACAATTATTCAATTCAAAAAGCGACCAATAGAACTTTACAGAATAACTAACTTGTGATGGAACTATCAACCTTACAAGGTGCCACAACATGAGAATTACAAGGAAAATGCCTATTACATACTACCTCCGTCCCATAATTTCTACAACGATACGCATTTCAAGGTGTTCCGTTCTTATTCTTGACAATATCAAAAATTATTATTTTTTATAAGGATTAAAATTCACAACTTAATCTATCATTAGTGTTTCATAATAATCTTATAAAAAATGATGTTTGATCATTCAAAATTAATCTTCGAGTATTATGTTAGCACTGGTTGCATCAACATGACAAGTTTCACACACATGTTCATCCACATAGTAAACGAAAAAAGAAAAAAAGTCTCACTTATATTGACAAGAAACAAAGAATGATATACACCTAGTAAATAGAACAAGACAAGGTAAGTTGTTTTCTAGAAGAATTGATAGGATAAATTCAATTTAGCAGGAGACATAGCATACCTTCCCGGCCAAATCATGATAAATATCAGCAATATCATTTGCAGGATATATTGCCCTAGAACTGCGCG
>JAOVYX010006577.1:0-12410 GCA_035668315.1 Drosera spatulata | reverse complement strand
CCCCCCCCCCCCCCCAAAAAAAAAAAAAAAAAAGGTGCAATGAGGAAAAGGGAAAAAGATCAAGTCATGTAATGTAGTCAACAAAGAGAAACAGGAAAAGCATGAGACAAATGCCCAGAACAATATTAGGTTTCCTACCCAGGTAAAGGAAGGACAACATCATCAATAGTATAGGTTCCCTTGACTGAATCATCGGCATCTACAACCTGCATAAGAACACCCAAAATCCCTCAAATTGTGACTGTGCAAGATGACTTGGTACCTACCAACAAATGAAAGCAGCAACACTTGTATATTAACTCTTTCGGTACTAATTGTTTCAGAATTCAGATACTTATATTGTGGCCTTCATGCTCTTACTGCTTATTTAATTCGGACACATAGCATCACCATATTGATGCATTGTATCAAATCAGCACTCATTCTAAAATGCAGGAAGTGTACCTCTCAACTCAATGGAGACATAGGGTATCGGGCACAAGAAACAGTCGAAATAGACAGCGGTGCCGGAAAAAAGGGACGGTGAAGCAGCTAACCTTGAAACATTGATTCCCATCCGCAGGAAAATCCAGTTCAGGAAGTTCATCAAGATTGCTACATGTGAGATCCTCCTCGAGGTCATCTTCATGTTTAGAACTACAAACCCTCAGTGAACTGACCCCAGCATTATCTTTGCTATACACAAGATCTCCCAAGACCACTCCATCAGCTCCTGCATGTGATTTTAACATGAGTGTACGAGAACACTACAAACTTTCACACAGAAGCAAACTCATGCCCAGAAAAATGGAAACAAAAGCGAAAACATGAAGCCGCCTTTTTCTATAACTTCCTGTTTCTACACTACATAAAAGGCTTCCTCAGAAGATGCATTCTTCACTATCAAGCATAAAAATGAGAATTTCTCTAAAAACAAAAAAAGCATAAAAATGAGAATTTCTCCAAAAAAAAAAAAAAAAAAGAAAAGAAAAGAAAAGAAAAAGCATAAAAATGAGAACATGAAAGATTTTTTTCTCCGATTATGGGACAAAATCTTCCCACTCAGAATGAGTTATAAAATAAAAATAAAAATCATACTTAATCAGCCGCCTTTTCTTTAGAATGCACCTCTTAGCTAGGCACCATACAACCTCCTTATAGTTCGTGATATTTGCTGTACTAATAAATTCTTCATGTTACAGGAAGGTTCAGAAAGATATACCACTTTACCATACTTTTGCACTCGGGCGCTTGCTGCATGATTCCATAAGTAACTTTGATAACTACGCACATACCTGGCCACAAAAATCAAACATAAATTGTAATACTCAAATTTTTTCAAGATGCAATCTGGGTTCAGAGTGAACTAAACAATCTACATAGAAAAGATAGCTTCAGGCTGGGAAGTAGTTTTCCATAACTTTCATCTCTAATTTTATAGAGGCAAGAAGTCTTTGTCAATCAATCATCATGAAACCATAAAGGTCAGGGTTTAGAACAGTCAGTACATTATGTCCTAAGGTTGGCTCTTTCAAGCAATATGGCACAAGAAAGGGTACTTGTTCAGCACACAGTTGTGTTGAATAATTGACACAGATTTAGAACCAGCACAATGGCTTGAAGGATGTGGACACAGAAGCTCATGAAAGCACAAGCATGACACATATAGCAGACAAAATTTGAATTCATGAGCATCTCCCAGAATTTTCCTTGAGCTCACACTTATATATGATTGACTTATTACGATAAGGTCCTCGAACAAATACTTCTATTAAGGGAAGAAGAACATAATGCCGCAAAACAATATTAAAACTTACATCATTCTTAAGGTTCTTGGTACACCAATGAGTGCCTGGAGATGGTTCACAGGGCATTTCTTCAAGCACTGCAGCTGAGCGAGATAATAAATACGGCTTAGATGACTGAATGATAATGAGCACAAATCGGGAAGAGGATCCAGGTTAGAAGAAATTAAAACCATGCCACATCGCCCTTTAGATCAATAAAGTTGTCATTGAGAAGTTTTGCCTCAATGGTGAGTTAGCAGTAAATTTCACGAGGGAAAGACCGAGAAGATGGTAATCTAGGATATACATTTTAGAAGTACATAACTCTACTGATCATCCAGTTCTTTCCAAATAATGGAAAGAACAGATAAATAATGTCTTAGAAGCCATTCATGATTTGAGTTTCTAGACAGTACCCAAGTGGTAAGTGTGTCGTGTAAGGTTGTCTTTGTATTAAAAACAGTTTCCTTTTAGCTTGTATGAACATAATGTGTAAATTACTGCCTTCCCATTGATGATTACTTAAATACTGCTAGTAAATACTACTAGTAATTACATAAATACTGCCATCCTAAGCTCCAACAATAAGATAATTAACTGAAATCCATAACAAAAAAGATTAAAAGAAGATGCACATGTAGTAGGAATTAACTTACAATAACCAAATTTAAGGTAATTGCTGCAGAGTCCTGTCGATATCATTGGTTTCCTTATAGTATTCACGAATCATTGCAACATCATCTCTTTGTAATTCACAGACTCAGTCAAGAAACCCATACTCCACACTTGAAATGAAACTAAGTTGATTCAATTCTGCTAAATGCATGTAGATAAATCAATCTCAAGGATAGTGCACTTAAAAAAATTAGACTAAAGTTACAGAAAAAGGATATCCCCTTCTCTAGGATCAAGAATCAGATCAACAGCTTTACTCCACTCTCCTCGGAGCAATGCAGCACCAATTATGTGAGTTGGCACTGTGCCACTTCCAAAACGCTGCCATACACCACAAAGAAATAAACCAAAATCAGTGTACTCCTTCACTTAATTTACATGACTCTCAGAAAAAACCGTCAATAACTCTAGAACTAAACTCCAAAACGCACAACGGTACTTTGAAAAAAAAAAAAAAAACCTTAAAAACACACGAAACAAACTAGATCGCTTCCAAGCCCGTTTCTATTTGTGAGTATAAATAAATCAGAAGCATGGAAGAGCAAATAGGGCAGGGATCATCCACTCAGTGTCAATGCACCCTGTTCACATCCTAGTTAGCAAGACTAATAGCAATTCAGGCTCTGAGGTATAAGGCAAGACAAACCGAGAAAGATACATGTGAGTGCACAATAATCAATACCCACCTGTAAACCAAAATAATTGATAAATCCTTGTTTCCCCAAAGTATCAGCAGATTCTTTAATGATATCCTGGGAATCAGCAACAACTCCCCTGAGAAGACAAGCGACCTATGCAGCAGCGGGATATAAACAGGTTCAACTACCAAGTATACTAAGCACAATTATGCATTACCTCAATGTGATTGTGAATCGCTTCCCAAGGAGCTGACCAAGTAGAAGTCCATCATTCACATAGCTGGACAGAAACAAACGTTAATTTGTCATGCACTACAACACAGTGAATGAAGGGTCACCAGGAGTGTGATTCATAAACCTCACCAGAAGTCACCAACTTTAATACCAATCAACCTGTTGTTAAGGGAAGCCAATCTACTTGCGTGCATCTTAAAAACAGTAACCTAAGGAACAGAAAGAAAGAGAAAACAATGAAAAATGATTTCATCATTAAATAAAAGTAATAGGAATCATCAGCCATCCAACTATTTCTTGTTTATTTGCAATAGGAAGGATTCCAAGCGATATAGGTCATACAATTCTATGCAATAAGCGCAAACGGCAGATTAAAAGCACAAGAGGAACCACACGTCATCATCCATGCTTGCGGCCAGAATGGACAAATCTCAAGGATGGAGCATGGAGATTCAATCCAGAAGTTCCTTTAGCTGATATTCGGAGAGTAATGGAGCAATGAGAGTACCCTTTGAGTAGTTACAGCACGCTTGCCCTTCGTACCAGAAAATCCAAATGACTTTGACTGCCGAACAAAAAAGTTACAGAGTTTGTAGAGTTAATCACCAAATATTCAGATCAGAACTTCATGAAAATAATATTACTCCTCTAAAGATGGTTTTCAATTCAGTACAGGTAAATTAAAAGACGGCAGTAAAATGATGGAACAGAATATAACTGGATCCCAAGCATCTTGCCTATGATTCTCAATGTCCTTGTACAAATGAAACCTGCAAGCATCATATTTGCAATACACCTCAGACACTCTTTCTGAAACAAAAAGCACTGTGAGTGAGAAGGAAATTTATATTTTGTGCCTGACACAATTATAGAAAGCTCCATATATTTAAAGGTTCGCTTAAAGTAAATATAGAAAGTACTCCGAAAATGAAATCACAAAATACCTAAGAAACTTTCCACGAGTCACCGGCCAGTCCTCCGAACCTCTGCTATTGAATGGCTTGTCACCTCTCTCCTTACATCGAATGGCTTGTCACCTCTCTCCTTACGCTTATGAGAAGACCTACCTCTATTCTGATTCCCTCCAGAATCGAACCTCACACGAATGCACTTCGATGAGGCTTCTGGTCCATCAACAGTGTCACTTCCATCAACAGTGTCAGTGACGAGGAATTTCAACTTTTCCTTGAAAAAGTTATGCACTGCCTACAACCACATGAACAAGAAGTAATCAAATATGTGTGTGCATCTCACTATCCCCCACTGCCTACATCACTCTCGTGCATAACCTCCAATAGGATCAATTGTAACAAATTTCTGACAATTCAACCATATAGAAAAATGGCTCAGTGATAAGCCATCTGTCATAGATTCATAGGTTAAAAATTTCCGAGAGCATCAGAAAACAAACTCTTTAGTTTAAAAAAATACATAAAGCTGCTTATCTCATCATTCCAAGTCCCTAAACTTGACAGGATTATTTAGATTTTCGCTTTTGCCTTTGCCTTCGGATCAATGTAACGAAATCGGCTCCCTAGGTACTTGTGTGATCGGTCACAATACCGAGGTTCACCCTCATATTAGATTAGTCATTTGGGATCGAATTCACTTCTTGGACTTTGACCCGAGCAATAGTGGTACGTCTTCCTCCACTTCATCCATTTTTTTTCAAATTTCCTTCAAATGATACACACATGTCTCTCGTCTCACAATTATTTGCCTCATGGCAATCATGGCACTCTCATCTCACCTCATCTCATCTTATCTTTCTCCAAAACAAGAGCAAACAACAAAAAGCAAATGCAAGCATTACCTCGGGAAGGAGATCCAATGAAGTCAACCAAACCACATTCCCATCCAAATCCACTTCATTGACAATAAAATCAGCATACCTACAAAAATCCAAACCAGCATGCCAAAGATAAATCTATGGACCTTTTTATCTTAGTTTATATTTTTATAGAATGTGTGATGCTCCCGCCAACCCTCGTTACCGGTCATTATTAAGAACCGCTTTTCAAACTGAGAAGTAGTTCCACATCCCAACACTAGTCCTTTCATTATATTTTGCCTTCACTTGTTCTTGGGGGAAGCTTTCGAGGACAATCACTCATCCCAAAATTACTTCATGTCAAGCACACTTAACGTCCGAGTTCAAAAAAGATGACCTTCCGAAAAGAAAGGTCTATCTTGTTGGTATAACTAATCTCATCAAACCCTAAAACATGTCACTCCCCTCATCCCACAATATAGACAACATTTGTCTATTTAGACCATCCAAATTAGAGACAATATACCTTATTTAATAACTTTTTCACCTAAAAAGCAACAAAACAATCATCAACAGTTACATTACACCCCATTATCTCCTCTCATTAAACCTCACTGCCACTCAAAAAATATTACTCCCTTCGTTCCATAATACATGGGACACTTTTCTTTTTCGGATGCCTCCATTTACTTGCAATATTTCCTCTTTTAACCAATTTTTAATCTAAAAAAATCACATTAATCATATTTTATTACAGTATATCTACTACTTCCTCTCACAATAACCCTACTACCCCTAAAAAATATTCTTTCTTTATCAAATTTCATGAAAATTCAACACACACATAAATTCTGTACCGGATCAAAAGGTTGCAAGTATTATGGGAAGAAAGGAGTAATTTTTTATCAAATTCATAAAAATTCAATACACATAAATCCGTATTTCGGATAAAACCGTTTCTTATATTATAGGACGGATAGTATCAAAATAGATATGACATTGAGATCACTGCTTTGAATATAACCATCCCTATGCTTATTTGCCACTTGGCTTGGCTTGTAATTGTAGGTGGGCCAGCACATTGTTTTCCACAACTCAAGCGCATTCACTCGAGATAAGCGTTGACTTTTGGTAGAGTTTATTATCGAGACGCAAAATCCTCAATTCCCTCAATAGCACAACACAATCAACAATTCAGTCCACCAAATCTGCCCTCACCTTTGCTTGAGTATCCCGACGAAGCCAGGGAGCTTGGAGACATAGCACGAGATTCTGACGTCCATCGTCTTCCCCGCCCCCATCGCGACCGAGATTTCTGATCTCGCGGTGGCTGACGCGGCGGCGGCGGCTGAGGTGAGCGGATTGGGTGAGCAAGTAGGGTTTGAGGTGGAGTGAAACGTAGCGTTTTGGGGAGATTGGTGGCGGGGTTCTGAGTGAAACGCTGAGTTTGGTTCTCGGCCACGGGTATTTATACGTGCAGGCCCAGCTCATCCCCGGCGACACCTGCCTGCTTGTGTTTGATGGTGCGATGTTATAGTTTGTTGTGCCCCAAGTGAGTTTATGGTATCCGTGAAAAGTATTGCCCATTCCTCCTATTAAAATTGCACTCTTATTTAGACTTTCGTCCTTATCAATCCAAACATTGATATGTGTTACAGTATCAAATACCCCCCCGTCTCAAAAAGGTCATTTTCCTTTTTTGTTTTCTTTTTGGAAAGGCTCGTTGTTGTTAATTGAAGGCAAAAGGATCAAATGTTTCAATTGCATCATAATTCTGTACAAGATGTATAGGGTATATATGCAGAAAAATATCTTAAATCTAATGTAGGGAAATAAAGCAATAAAAGACAAACAAAGATTACATGCGAAAAATAGAGATTATGATAGCATGCTTATAAGATCTCTTCATAATAACATATCTTCAAGGTTGAGATCCTGGAAGATTATGTGCAAGTCAATACTCCCTCTCAAGTTGGAGCCTATAAGTTGTATAAGCCCAACTTGGACAATAAAGAACGAAAACTCTCTAGGTCAAGTGCTTTGGTGAGAAGATCTACAAGTTGATATAAAGATGGTACATGGCGTGGAGCAATGAGGCCTTGTTGTATCCTGTCTCGCACAATGTGGCAATCGATCTCGATGTGCTTCGTTCATGGAAGATCAGATTGGCAGCTATATTTAGTGTCACTTGATTATCACAGCATAACGGAATCAGGATTTTGATAGGAATACCTATATCCTGTAGCAAATAAGAGAGCCAAATGATTTCGCAAGTAACTACTGCCATAGCCCTGTACTCTACTTCAGCAGAGAACGAGAAACCGTGTGCTGCTTCTTTGCTTTCCAAGAAATAAGACTATCACCAAGAAGAACACAATACCCTATCATTGATCGCCTAGTCATTGGACAACTAGCCCAGTCAGAGTCACAATACACTCGTAAATGCTTAGGTGACGTAGATGAAAAATGAAGACCAAGTCCAGGGGATGTCTTGAGATACCGTAATAGACGGTGAACTGCATCTAGATGAGGCTGACGCGGACAATGCATGAATTGACTTAAAATGCTGACAGCATGTGTAATATCTGACCGTGTAACGGTGAGGTAGATCAATCGGCCAACAAACCGACGATAAGATGAAAGATCAGAAAGGATGGTACCACTGTCATTTGAAAGCTTCAAGTTGAGTTCCATCGGAGTAGTTGCAGGCCTTGCAGCACTTAAGGCAGAGTCATGCAATATGGCAAGTAAATATTTATGTTGGCTTAAATAAAGTCCATTCTGAGATCGAACAAGTTCGATACCCAAAAAATATTTAAGCTCACCGAGGTCCTTAATATGAAACTTATTGTGGAGCATAGTCTTTACATCATCAAGTAAATAGATATTGGACGCAGTAATGACTATATCATCCACATAGAGAAAAATGAAAATAGTGATACTACCTTTTCAGAATATGAGGAGAGAATGACCGGCAAAAGAATGACGAAATCCGTAAGCACATAAGACAGTAGACAATGTGGAATACCACTGTCGTGATGTTTGCTTGAGGTCATAAAGAGGCTTGTGAAGACAACATACAAATGACTCCTCTTTTCGGCAATAGCTTGGAAGGAAGTGTCATATAAACTTCCTCGTTCAAGTCACCATGTAAAAAAGCATTATTAACATCCATTTGTTGTAGCGGCCATCCATGGGCAGTAGCAATGGCCAGTGGAACACGGACTGTAACCAACTTGACAACGGGATCAAAAGTATCATGATAATCGACACCTTCGACTCGAGTATAGCCTTTAGCGAGCGAACGAGGTTTATAACACTCAATACTTCCATCTGAACGTCGTTTGATTTTGAACACCCATTTAGAATCAACAGGTCTTTTCCTAGCAGGAAGGGGAACAAGTGACCGTGTATGATCTCTAGACAAAGCAACAATCTCGGCTTGCATAGCATCCCTCCATTCCTGATATTTTCATTGTCTCAGAAAAAGTCAGGTTCATTCTCAACAACAAGAGAGGTTAAAAAGACCTTGGAGGAACTAAAATTTTTGTAAGATAGGTAGCATTGAATAGGATGAAGAGGAGCCATACCAGTAAAGGACTTTTACAAAAGCCATAACAACGATAGTCTTTAAGGTATAAGGGAGGTTTTCAATCACGATACGGTTGCACTTTTTTGTTGTTGGTTTCCTATGCAAGAAGTTACGGAAGGTTTGTAATAGACGAAGATAGTAGTGATAATGGGCGCGGTGAAGTAGAAGGATCAGCATGTTCATAAATTGATATGGGTGAAAAATCTGCTGTAGTATGAGCATTTTCCTTGGCAGTGGGCATTGAGTCATTGACAGAAATAGAAATTGGTAATACTGGTCCAGGAACACTGGTGGTGTTGTTGATAGCAAAGGGAAAAATGTGTTCATAAAACATAATGTCCCGTGTTATATAAAATTTTCGAGAAGTTAAATAAAAAATTCGATAACATTTTGGTCTATGAGGATACCCAATAAATACACCAAGAGCAGCCCGTTTATCAAATTTATGTAGAGGGGTGTTTCGTCCAAAATAAAAACACCTAAAAAGACGGAGACGAGACAAATCCGATAACTTGTTGTGAAGAATTTCGAAAGGTGAGTGCCCATTTAAAATAGGAGTAGGAAGACGATTAATGAGAAATGTGACAGTCAAAACAAATTCATCCCAAAATTCTAGAGGAAGTGATGACTGAAAACGGAGTGCACATGCAACATTTAGAAGATGTCGATGTTTACATTCGACAACCCCATTTTGTTGTGGAGTAGAAACGCAACTCGACTGATGAATGATTCCCAAGGATGAAAGTATGCCAGAATTTTGTTGATTAAAAAATTTTGTTCCGTTATCACTCCGAATAGTTTTAACTCCGACTTGAAATTGAGCGTACATCATAGATAAAAATTATGGAAGTAGAGCATTCAATTCGGATTTATAAGCCATTAAAAACACCCTTGTACCTTGTGAAAAATCATCTACAATAGTAAATATCGTGCTCCAGACAAAGAAGCAGTACGGAAAGGCCCAAAACATCAAGATGCAGTAACTCAAAACATGCCTTAGTAGAAATAAAACTAGAAGAAAAAGGAAGACGTGCTTGTTTTGACATAGGACAAACTGTGCAAATGCACTTACTTGACACTCTATCTGGAAAAGAGTTAACGAATGGAAGTGATAATGGAAGAGCCCGAATGACCCAATCGCCAATGCCAGAGATCAAAGTGCTTATCATGACTAACTACCGATGCTAAAGAGGGTTGATGATTGAGGATGTAAAGACCACCAAGCTTATAGCCCTTCGTAATAGTCCTCTTCGAAAGTTGGTCCTGAAATAAATAAGCATTAGCAGTGAAAGACACTATGGTGTTGGAATTAACGGTGAGCTTGCTTATAGATAACAAGTTGTAATGGAACGATGGCACCATAGCACATTATGTAAACATAAGTCAGGAAGTAGTTGTATCGTGCCAACATGAGTGACTATAACTTGAGATCCATTAGGCAAGGTGATGGGCCGACTTGCAGTACATGGATTGAGAGTGATGAATTGTTTAAAATCAAAGTTTCTATATCTATGAATTCCATTTCAATTGGAGGATTTATGATTTTTCGATCCTAATCTTGGCTATATGTTCACTGGCACCCGAATCTGTAATCCATGAAGGAAAAGTGATAGTGTTGGAATAAGTACCTGTCATGTTGACTAAGGGATGATTACCATGAGGGAGAAAAGCCATGAGCTGTTGAATTTGTTTGGTCGAAAGAGTAGGTGCCTCACTTGAAGAAGTGACAGTAGGTACAATAGTGGCTTCATAAATCTCTCGAGAAGAGATGTTTGTGAAGCGAGTATTTTCACGACGTCAGATCCACCAATCTGGATAGCCATTGTTTTTAAAACAACGACTATCAGAGTGACCGTCCTTCTTATAGTAAGTGCAAAGATATGGCAGCTTGGGACGAGAAGATCCAGCATGCTTGTTACTCATTGAAATGTTAGCTGTTCCAGCGGTCATAACAGCTTGATCCGAAAGAGAAGGCTGACTTACATGCAAAGATCGTTGTATTTCCTCTTGCTTCAATAAGGAATATTTCTTATTGACAGAAGGTAATGGCTCCATGAGCAATAATTGACTACGAAGGGCTACATAGGAATCATTGAGCCCTTGAAGAAAATCCATTAAATGATCAGTCTCCACCATTCTTGCATAGGTTTAGTCCCACCACATGTGCAAGATAAGGGAACCCGATAAGAAAGCAGCTCATCGTGATATCCCTTAATCAAGGAGTAATAAGTTGAGATGGAACTTATGCCTTGTGTAACTATTGAAAGAATATGGTGAATTTCAAATATTCACGGTGTATTTTTGGGAGAAAATCTATCATAAAGATCTTTTCAAATTGATGCAGCCGAATCATACCACAAGAGACTATGAGAAATATATGGAATGGTCGAGTGTATCAACCATGAACGCACCATGCTATTGCAGCGGATCCAATATGGAAGGTCAACTGAAGTTGAGGCTGGCCTTGTAAGAGATCCATCAATGAAAGACACCTCATTCTTCGCTTCCAGAGCAAGCAATATAGCACGATGTCAGGTAGGATAATTATCCCCATCAAGGAGCGGCTGAATAAGAGCGGATCCAGGTTGATCCAAAGAATGCAAATAATAGCGAGAGATAACAGGAACTACAGCTTGATCATTGGTAACAGTCGTCATTGCTGCTACAAATTTAGTAAGTGATGAACTGATGGAAGTTATGGATGTGTCATTAGTCATACAAACGATAATGATCAAAGCAAGTGTTTGGCTCTAATATCATGTTAACTGAAGGCAAAACACTACAAAAAAAGGGTTATTTTGCGATGCAAATTTTCCGTCGCAAAAACAAAAAATCCGTTGCTAATAACGTGATCGCTAAACCAAAAATTAGCAATGGATCTGTCGCTAAAACAAAATTATTATATCGGATTGACTTTTTTCGTTGTTAAATTTTTTTTCCCATAGTTGCAAACTTAGCGACGGAAATTCCGTCGCAAAATTTAATCACTTAGCGACGGAATCCGTAGGTAATTGAGCTTAATTTTAAAAAAAATAAATTAGAATTTTAACGCGTATCAATACAAAAACATGTACCTGGACAGTCCTACAACTGAGAAATATACAAACATCAATCAAATTAAACTAAAATTTCGAATTATACACATATAAAGAGTTTACAACAAACTAATAGGCATCAATGGCCAGCTAGTCGAACATCACGCTGCTCTGGGGGACAGGAGTCATCATCCGAAGGTGGTTGAAAAGGAGGAAAAACTCTACCAGCCTTGTTCTGACATGTGGAAGGATCCTCGCCCATCTTCATGAAGAGGAAGGTCATCTCCTGCTTCATCCTGGTCTGGCTCTGTCGGAGGTGAGGACTTATTCCTTAGCTGATAATAATCATCTGGAATCCCCCGAGAGCTTTGCGATTGACTCCTGAATGAAGAGCTGAGCATGGATTGGGGGTATAATTGACTCGCAGCTGAGCCGCTGTCATATACCCTTCCCTTGTCGATCCGAGAGTATAATAACCCGAAAATTTGTCGTATTTAAATATATATAATTGGATTAAAAATATACGTACGAAGCGTATGCGATGAACGCATAAATAAAACTTTAAGAACGATGAACGTTACATCGTTAAAGTTATTATACATTTGAGACACAGGTTTGAGCGTGAAAATCTGCGATCATTGAACGAAATATTATTATAAAATATTTGGGATAATTAAATCGACAATGATTAATTATCGA